>PVHY01004429.1:0-94231 GCA_004024945.1 Uropsilus gracilis | reverse complement strand
GACAATACTGAGAAAGGGTTTGGACAATGTTGAAGTATTCTGAGTCTTACATGTTTCTTTTGTAGTTAATAGGATAATTAGAAATCACTGTTAGAAATAAATTAGTCTGCACTGCACTGATTGTCTTGCATTGGCTTGGTATTTTGGCTGAGAAGGCTGGGGATGGTGGTAAGGACCCACGAGTGGAAAGTTTAAACTGCGTTTTAAAGTTTTTCTTTTCTGCAGTTTTTGGAGCTGAAAGCAGAGAGCAGTTGGCTGGCTTTTGCATATCAATGGTAAAGGTGATCAGTGAAAATGCTAATGAAGAGTGTGTAGCCTGCTTTGTAGAGAGTAGCAGGCAATAAGAGTATACAGTTAAGGTTAAAGGTAATTGCAGTTAAGTACTGTTTGTAGCCTGCTTTGGAGAGAAGTAGCAGGCAAATAGGGGTAAACAGTTAGTAAAGTCAGAAAGTCTTCATTTTTACCCACTTTCAAAACTGATCCAGTTTTTAAAGTATTTGTGAATTTGATCAAAGGTAAAATTTGAAAATAACTCTTCATGAAGTAAAAGGACAGATTCTGCCTGCAGTTGAAATGTTCATTTTTTTAAAGAACAAATTAGCAGATACTGAACGAATAAAAAACATTTTGATGGCATAAATTGGCATCTCTAGTAACTATTCTATTTATGGCTAGTACAAAATCTTTCAAAATTCTTAGGCTATTATTAAATATTACCTTAAGTGAGAATCAAACTAATCTAAAACATACATTACATGTCAAATTAAAGCAAAACAATGTCATTGCAAATTCAAAACATGGCCAGGAAAACTGGGGCTTAGAAAGCACAATAAACTGTCAAGGGGGGAATTCTATACATAAAGCAGATCACCGAATCTGAAGAAATAATACAAACTACAGAGGCAGCTTTCTGACAGGCTTCTCCCATTTTAATGAAACAAGTTTCAGTGGAAAACTTGAAAGATTAAAAACTCAAAACAAAATAACTCGCATACATTTTTCTTAAGGCTGTCTCCACACCCCCAAGTGTAGCAGAGATTTGGCACTTCTCCCAAACTGGGATCAGTTAAGAAGTCAAGCTAAACAAGACACTAAAGAACCTGTATTTTCTAGATTAGTTGTCAGTTTGATCAAATAAACCATAGAGTGGCTGAATTTCTAGTCCATGTCTTGTTGGGTAGACATATACAAATTCCAATGATATTTGTCTCCAGAGTAATAATCAATTTCCAGAAACAACACATTTACCTTTAGCAACTCCTTGGTAATAAATTTCATCTCATTCTGTTGGGATCATTCTATTTTTCATGCTTTAAAAAAATCTATGAAGGATATTATAACCATTCTTTGATATTGAAAATTAGGCTCTTTATTACATTGAATTTATTGATTACTCATGAAACAGTTACAGTAAATCATCTCTAGTATATCTGTATGTAGAGATAATTTGCTATGAGAAATTGTCAATGGTAAAACAAGAAAAGGACAGTGATATCTTTCTTGTCTATTTGTTCAGGAAAGAAAGAGTACTTCCTACATGAGAATGCTAAATTCTCATAAATTATATTTTCAAAAATTTTACTTAAAATGAAAACATTTTTTCTTATGAAAACCAGGGTTTATCAAAGTTATGGTGCCTCCCAAAAATGTAGTGTAACATAAAAATGTTTCTCTGACTATAAATAAATTTTCCCTGAAATGGGAAACACAAATAAAATTAATAAAGTTCTTTAAAGAGAAAAATAAGACTAATTATTTGTAATAACTCATTAGAATATTTCAAGAAACTAACCTTTGTTTACACTATGCAACACTAAATTATTGTTTTAGAGTATTAAAGTGATCACATGACTTATGTTTTCATTATAAATATTAAGTTACATAATGTCTAAAAGAGGAAGTGATGCAGGAAAATTTGCTAAAGTTATTTTTGCTGAATGTGTATTTTTAGAAAGAGTCAAACTGGTATTGATAAATCACATGTATGTAACTGAATATGAACAGTATTTTGACATCATCCTAGTGGTGATATGAATAATAATTAGTGATTTCTATCTTTGAACGGTGCTTTTTTTTTTTCAGATTCTTTCCTTTTACTTCATGCTTTTAAAAATATTTTCCATAATCTGAATGTGTCCATTGCTGCCATATCTCCTTTAACCAGTTGGATTGATATGAGCCCTACTAATGGGCAAAAGACTCCAAACAAACCTTTTGTGATTTTCTTACTTTGGTTGACTAATTTGGGGTCAGATACCTCACTTAATTGAATTACAAAGCATTAGAAAATATCTTGAATAGCTTGGAAAACCAGAAAAAAAAGATGGCTAAATATTAATGATGGGTTTAGGCTGTGTCATAGTCTCATCTGTTTCCTAAAATAAAATTAACTTAGTCTTAAATCATTTATATCATTCTCATCATGTATGATTGACTAAGACTGTTATGAGCAAGCCATGAAAAATATTTGAGATTCCAACTTAGGCTCATTTTGAAAAGATAGTAAATATTGATGCCACCATGCTGTGTACCCTTGAATAATGCCAAACACATGTGTACAACATTCCCAAGGATATTGCTGAATATACTCCCAATTATTCAGGAAAATAAACCAAATTGTTCAGTATGAGATGAAATGTAAAGGGCACCATGAAATCTCAGTACCCCAACTGTGTCCCTCAGAGAATGTTAGAATAAGAGAGAATGAATACTCCAAAGATAAATAGGTGTTTCTCACAATTTGTTAAGAAACAACTAATTTCAAAATGTTGGAATTTAAGCTAATTAGTACCTCATTTTATAACCAATGTCATTTAGTTTATATGCAGCAAATTTTTGATTGAAAAACTCAGAGAGGAACGATAGTGTACAAAGATATGACTCAGATTGCTAAAAAACAGTCGAAAATGAAGAGTTGTGATCAAGTTGCAGAGACCACTTAAGGAAGACAATTTCTTTGTCCTGGGGATTCACAGAGTTTCCATGCCATTATGAAAGAGAGGAATAGAGTTAGAAGAATGAAGAGATGTGGAGTCAAAATAGAAGTTTTTCCTGAAATAAGAAAGGAGGGAAGCCAACATGTAAAAACAAGCAAGATGTTTCAGAGGGGATGAAAATAGAAATTAATTGGATTTATAAACTAGAATGATAACAATTCTCCAATTCTCATTAGAATCAGCTACTTCTGTTTTGACAGTCATGTATAATACAACAGTTGCTACAACCCAATGACTTTCTTCTCCATCCTTCCATTTAGAATTAAACCCTTCTATTTTTGTCATTGTGAATTTACCAGTTGTAATATTTCTGTCTTGCTTGGCTTATACAAAGTTATACTTTGTTTTTAATTCCACAAAATAGAAATTCAGGGCAACAATCAGGACAGTGCCTGTCTCAGTCATGGAAGATCTAAAAAATGTTGTGTAAGTTAATTTTAATCTTCACATCCTTCTTCAAGTTCCCATGCATCCAGGGTGATCAAGGCAATGAATGGAAAAATACAGAAAACATGCCCAGAATGCAGTGGGGGCCACAGGCTCACAGGAAACTCTCTCACCTCCAGCACATAAATAGGTCTGTGTTGTGGTTCCTAAAAAGCAATCTAGATGTACCAGAAACAACCAGACAGCAATTATTCTTATGGATTCAGGATAGTCAATTGGTGAGTGTGGACTAATGTTCATAATTTTTTATCTGCTCAGGAAGCAGAAACTGAAAATTTAGGCATTAGAAAATAGGCAAATACATTTCCAGCATAAAACGATTTTACCAAGAGGGTCAAGTTGTTTCCCTTTATTTAATTTTCAATTGGAAAACAAGTGACTGTTTTTCAGTTTTTAATAGGGAGAAATTTTGACTTGATAAAATGAGTATCCTTCAAAGCTCTTCTTATACTGATTTACACTTAGGATATACTCACTTGAAATTGACCTGAGCATTTATATTTTCAAAGTTCAGGGGCAAAACTAGAGAAATTACCAGCAACATATAACTGAGACATGAATTTTTAAAATAATTCACCACTTATTTACTCATGTATTCAAAAGCTATACAGTTAGAAACTAAGTAGGATTATACTTTGCCAGGAACAGAATCAGATGCTTAAAAGACCTCTGAGATCTTCAAGTGCAATCTCTACCCTTGTATTTGATTTGATAATAGCAAGGGACGGTAAGATAAAAACTATTTTTATAATAATGCCTAGATATTATTTTCTCCCTTTTTGCTCTCATTTCTTTACAAGTGTGTAGTAGAGTTTTTCAGAGACTACATACATGTGATAAAGCAACAGACTGCATGTAGAAACAGATATGAGAATCCAGCTGTTTTCTATTAAGTGAAATTTTAAAATCGACTCTTAAAACTGTGAAGCAAAGCTATCTTCTCACTATTTAAACATACGTAGACATAATTTTATAAATATATTATTTCTAGCTATCATCATATGCTTAAATAAATCAGTGAATATATTTCCTTTTCTTTGGGTCTTTAACAATATTTAACAGTGGCGTACATAGTCTTGAGAAGAAAATAATTTGAGAATTATGATTCTAGCAAAATTCCTTACATATCTGATGAATTTTGTGTATGATGTTCCAAGCTGTTTTCTTTTTTCCTTCTTTCAATAAATTGACTTCATCCTTTTTCAAAATAGGCTTATCTTTTTTCAGGCATAAATCTATAATTTTCTCTTATTAAATCAAAATCTCTCCCCAATTATTTTCAGTTACTATTTCAGGCCTTATTAAAGGAAAGGAAGCACGAACTGAACTTATTAATTGATAAAAATTAATTGGATAAAAGTTTTTTTTGATACTTGTATTACAATGCTGGCTACCATAATTGGTAAGGTTTCCTTCACTTTGTGCAATTAGAGTATTGAAATGGAGCAAAATTCTGCATTTTATTTCCTAAAATTATTTCATTTGATAAATTTTCATTCTACCATGAAATGCTATATCTACATTTGCATGATTATATCTAACTATGATTGGAATATTTCTTTAATTTTACCTCCATGTCACTAAAATTTTTGAACACAATTTATATCTAGAAATAAATTGAAAGTAACTTATCGTTCTTGATATGGATTTGACAGTGACTGGTCAGGGGCCAACTAGTCATCAAATGGATAGTAGATAAAAATGGCAGTAGATAAAAATGAAGTCTCCTGCTATTTCTGTTCTTGTCTCTAGACATAAAAATTATACATTTTTTCTGTGCTAAATGCACAGATTGTAAGAAAAGAACATCATTTTGCAGGGAGGAAATAATGGGTCATCAAACCATCAAAACAATTCTTATTACCAAATACAACCATTTTCCAATGTAAATTATAGGCTTATTAATTATTCATGGATTAATTAGCTAATCTCTGTGCCAGCTTAAAAAAATGTTTTCAAAAAAAGGCAAGAGTTTTCTTAAATTGAACTGTTTTATTTTCTAACAATGGATGTTTGCAGTATGTTGTGAGCTTTAAAAAACTGTGACTTTCAGTGCTAAATATTACCAAAAAAAAAAAAAATCTGTGCAACATGACATTACTTTGTTATTTCAGTATGAGTTCCCTGGTAATTCAAAGTGGAAACCCACAGGGTAACCACAGGAGGTAACACCTTCCTGGATCAATATTTGTGCATCAGATGTTATAAGAATATTTTGTAAAATTCATAAATAAAGAGTTTTCTTTTATTCTCCCCAACTCAGAAAATGAAATTAAAAGGAATTTAGCTGTCAAGGGATCTGTCTTTTCTGGAGCAAATAGTCATTCAAAGGAAAGCTTAAAATTAGTCCATTAAAGGCAAATGCTCAGTGAAAAAAAAATCCCAGAAATATTTTTTAGTTAAGGGTAGTTTTTCCTAGTCAATTGGTAGTTTCATAAAAGCATTGTCATAGCAAAAGAAAAAAAAAATTCACAGACTTATACTGTCAAATTTGATTCAATCCCACTCAGCAAACATTTATGAAATACCTACTATTTATGCACCAGAATTATGCAAGCATCTGAATTTGAATCCATGAGTAAAACAACAAACCTGACCCTTTACAATCTTAGATTCTAGGGAGGAAGACTAGCAACAGCAAAATATGTCTTCATAATTGGATAATCATGCAACAATGATTGGGATGAGTGTTACAGAAAATAAAGGGTTAATGAGGTGAAGCAGGAAGAGAAAGACATTCTAGAGAAAATTAATAGCTTAGGATAAATAGATTAATTTTAGTTGGTATGATACTGTTAGAGGACGATGAGAAACATCCTCGTGGCAATGGAAGAAAAGAATGAGAAGGTAGACGATTTTAGGTAGCCTCAAACAGCATGTTGAACATCCAAGTTCAAATAAGAGCAATGTTGCTGAGACATTTTGAGCAGTGAGTTTGATTAGGCTAAACAAGTCTAATAAATAAGAATATTGACCCTATCACCCTTACCTTCACCTTGGATGGGCTATCAGGAATGTCACATGTTTACTTGAGGAAGAACAAAAGTTCCACATTGAGGAAGGGAAGATTATGGAACTGGTTTTTACTTCATTGCTTTTAGAATATTAGAAAGAACACTTTGTTAACTGGATTTCCAAATATTATTATATCAAATAATAAAATTGTAATCCTCTTTAATGAGATAGAGATTGACCTTGAGAATCAACTGTACTAAAAAAAGACTTTCTGGTTATCTTATGCAAAGCACTTATAAAGAACTATTGACTGAATGCACAGTGAAGTTTATTCCAGGGGTGAAATGGAGACTCAATATTAGGAAATCCATTAATATAATTCTTGATTTGCTAGAGCAAAGAAAAAAAATCATCCCTAGAAAGATAAAATACATATCTAACAAAATATATCATAACAAATTTACTGTAGAAAAACCTGGTTGATACCATCTTTAAAAAGCGACTGAGATTAATAAGAAAGGTCAACATCAGGTACCTTCCGATATGATAAATGGAGAACAACAGAGCATTCTATATGGTATTCTTTACCTAAATCTATAAAACCTAATATAACTATTAGCCAAATTCAAATTAAGGGTCATTCTACACAGTAAATGATTCATTTTCTTCAAAAAGTGTTAAAATCTTAAAAGAAAAGGGAAAATTGAGAACTGGTCTTAAACTAGAGAACTAAAAAGACATGCCAATTAAATGCAATATGAAATCTTGACTCAGTATCTGGAATAGAATAAAGATATTAGTGGAGGAACAAGGGAAATTTGAATCAGAAATAGAGTTGTTAATAGCATAACACCAGAATAAACTCTTACTTTTGCTAAATGCACCATAACCATATGTGAGGTTAACAATAGAAAAGCTGATGAGTGTAAGACAATTTTTAAAAAAAGAATATAAGAGAATTCTCAACACACTCTTGAAATTCTTCTGCAAATCTAAATTAAATCAAATTAACATTTACAAATGCATCAAACAATATATTTAAAATTGGTGAATTTAATTATATATAAACTACACTTTAATAAAGCTAATTTTAAAAAAGAAATTGTAATTTTGCTCAATAGGTTAAGTATTTCAGTTACTTTAGAAGATAGTTATCTGTACATCCTTATGTAATTGTAGATTATGACATGTTATTTAAAATGATTTATGTTAAATTACTTCAACCAAAATTAGAGCAGTTGTAGATAAAACAAAAGTTGTATAAGTTGATATACTATTGTTCTTTATTTATTTTTCTCTACTTTTGTAGATTGCAACATTTTTTGCAACATAAAAATTTCAAATAGTCTCTTGAGCATTTTTATTTTAAAAATTGAAATAGCGCCAGCCATCTTAATTTAATTGTAATGATAACAGATTGTTAAGGACAAATATCCTAGCAAATATTTTTCTATTTCTTTAATTAAAGCAACGTTAGTTAACAATACTGCATATGATTCAGAAATAGAGGATTTGACTTCTTCAGATGTTTGTTACTAAACCACACCCTTGACCAAGGCTCCCATAGTACTCCATACAGTCCATCATGTCCATTCGCCGGGCACGGTGGCTAGTGCCTGTAAGCTTCAGCCTATGAAGCGGCCGGGACTAGGGATCGTGGTTCAAGTCCCACCTGGGGCCCGTAGCGAGACCTAGTTCCAAAAAAAATAGCTGGGCGTGGTGGCGCACGCCTGTAATCCCAGCTACCTGGGAAGCTGAGACTGGGGATTGCTTGAGTCCATGGTACCCCGGGCAATGAGAGCCTTCGGTTCTACGGGCAAAAATAGCGAGACCTAGTCAAAAAAAAAAAAAAAAATTCATGTCCTCTTTACTCATTTCCTTAACGGTAAAGATCATAATCTAGTGAGTTAGAAACTATCTTTACAAAGAAACTTGTACTATTGAGAGATCATTGAGAAATTTTGGAAGTATTTATTTCATAATCTTATAAATAAAAATGTTGTATATCTCAAACTGAAATTGGATTTTTGAATGGCTTTTAAAAGTTGAATTTTAAAGCTCTTTTTAGGAAATATTCTAAATGAAAATTTTTGGTGAATATTTGCAAGTTTTAGGAACTATTTTTGTTTCAGAGGAGAAACATTTGCAATGAAAGTATAAAAATTAATTTTAGGATGATTTTTGACAGGAAGTGATAAACAATTTAATAAAACTATATTTCTCCCATTTATATTATAGGTCTTAGAAGTGTCATTTTTACCTATGACATAAATTGTTAAAATGTAAACTAAGTTTTGAACTTGGATTTGTGACAAGGATTTTTAGTCATTACTTAATGAAGATTTAAATAATTATTTAAAGATAATTATGTGATTCAACCACATTGCTAAAATTAAAATTTTTGAGAGCAAAAATCTTGTACAACAACAAAAAGTTATTAGGTCCTTTATTAATTAAATTTAATTAATTTTATTGAAGTAATTTTGTTTTATATCACTGATTCATATATGTATACACACACATATGTTATGTTAGCATTCTACACCTAACACCAAAATACCACAGTCCTGCATCGTAGTCTGTTAGGATCCTTCCTGCACTGCTATTCATGCTCATTCTTTGCAAATTTTCCTTTCAGATTTCTAGGGTATGTGTTTGGTTTGATATTGTATAATTTTTTGTTTTATTTCTCTATATTCCACATATAAAAGAAATCATCAGTATTTGCCATTTTCCTCTGAGAAATAATTGACTTAACATAATTCCCTCCAGTTCCATTCACATTATTGCAAATGGCAATAGGTCATCATTTTCATAGCCATGTAGTATTCCATTGTTTATATGTAACACATCTTAACTCATCTATCATTAGGCTCAGACTATTTTCATAAATTGGCTATTATGCATAGTAATTCAGTTAAAGAATATATGTATCTCTTTCAAAGCTTTTCATTGTGTATGTAGTTTATAAAATATGCAGCATATTAGAGCTGCATATAATTTTTTTCAGTGTGGATTTCTGCTCCTCAGAAGCAATTCTTTTCCACAGGATGCCTAAAAGAGGTATATACCATATTAGAAAATAGCCTTTGAAATATATAAAATACATACCTCTAATTCTCCAGAAAGGAAAACATTTGAAGTAATAAAGGAGAAGTGGCCTTAAAAACATAAAAGTGAGTAAGTAAGGAGGTATTACTTAGCAATTTTTAAGTTTGGGGATAGTGATTTAATACCTGTGCTAGAGCAGGAATCTAGGCCACCAGCTATTAAAGTGGAGTTTTGGAAAAGTTAATTGGGAGAAAAATTATCAGAATTCCATGAAAACGGTAAAGAATATGTGTCTCAGTCAAAAAACTGACTAAAAAAACCTTTTTCCCTGAGAATTTTTAATCACAGCCCTCCTGATATACAGGTCTGTCATCTGTACTGATTTTTTACTACTTCTGCAGTTTTTGAATCCTGCAAACTCTCAAGACAAGAAATCAACATAAAAAGTTATCTTGGGCTAGTAGTATGTCTGCAATTATATCAGAAACATCAGCCATTCTTTGGAAAGACACACCATCTACTTTAGTTTAAGTTTTAATGGATTCTGTAGAAAACCTCATTGGAGATGTGCACAAAAATCAACAACACAGGACAAATACGTAGCCATGACAGAAATTCATCAAATGCAATAAACAGGTTTGTATTGCCAAATAAATTCAGTTAGAGGCACTAAAAAATCATTAAATTTAGAAAAAGACAAAGTCATAAAATTGTAAAAATTAGGAGAAAAAAGCAAGTGAAAATAGGACAATGGGAAAAACTATAAAGACTGAAAGAGAATTTGCAGAAATTGAAGAGAAACTATTAAAATATAACATGCTAAATACATATCATTATGTAATAATCGAATTGTAGCAAGGGGTGAATGTTCATATTTGTACTGTAGTGTTGCATCATCAAAACATTTAAAGTTGTTGAATTTACAGATTTAAGACAATGAATTTAAATGTATGGAGCAGGTTGATTGCAAGTCAAGCCTTATGAAAAATAGATACTGTGCAGTTTGTGTAAAGAGGCAGTTTTTGCAAGGCTCTGAAAATTTTTGACATGAGGTATATGGCACGAGTTTAGTGCCATATAATCTGATTTCTTAAGAGAAATTTTAATGGAAAATTTAACAAATTTTAAATATTTGCCATGATTTCAAATTCCTTTTAAATACTAACAGCCCTAAAAAAAAAAAAAAAAACATAATGATGATGATGTTGCAATGTTCAAATGTTTGGTCAATGAAGAGGGACTAATAAAAGATGGAGAAAGAATAGGTAGAAGTCCAAAAATAGTAACATCTAAAACAATGGAGTTTTTTGAATAAATGAGTTGTAAACTGTACAGAGTAGAAGGAGATAATTGGATTAAATACTAAATTTATTCCAGTCAATTATGAAATGCATACTTTAGTAACTTTTTGAGTAAAATTTCAATGGAGGATTGATAACTAAAACCATATGTCAGTGAATTGAAAAGCAATATTAATCAGTAAAATACAGTTGACATGTATCATCTACTTTGGCTCAGAAAAGAGATACTGATACAAGGTCAAAAGATGATTATTTGTTAATCTTGTATATGTTTTTTCTTTAAGGAGGAAGAGATTGGTGCATGAATATAGTGTAATGGAAAATGTTCAATGGGGAATGATAGAAAATAAATAATTTATGAGACAGATCAGATTTGAAAGATGAGACTTGGGAAAGGAAAGAACTTTTTTTCATCTATAACTGGTGAGCAAGATGGGTGTTCTTATAAATACCTGTAAAAGGTGGGAGTAATATTTGAAGAAATTCCATTTGGACTCTGTTTCCTGTATTTTCTTGATAAACTAGGAGACATCCTCAAGAGTTGCTAGGTTACTAAGACTAGAAATATTTGCTGGGTTGAGTGAGAACTCTAGAGGCCAAAGAAGAATTGTAGAAGATGAGGACAGATGTAGATAAATACAGTGAGAAATCTAGGTAATTAAAATGCACATGCTATTACAAGTCATAAAAAATCAAGCAGTGAGCAGTAGTATAAAATAAAAAATGATAGAAATTACTCATTTCACAATGTATCAATCATAAAAATGCCTCCTTGCAGTCTTTGCCTTTTACTGCAAAATGTAAGCACTAAGTTATTTATTGCATCTCCTTTCATTAAAAACACTTGCCTGTAGAAATAATTTATATTATTAAAATGATAAGCAGGGTTATAACATATTCCTTATCATACTCAAGATATTTCATAGAAACATATAGATACCTACTACATTCAATTTAATTTAATATCTACATAGAAATCATTATTTGATTACATCATCATCATCTACCCAGCTGTTAATGGTTATTTAAATAGATTGAATTATTTTGATACTTAAAAATCCTTTATATCAATCATGTTTTACTCATGTAAAAAGATTTGAAGGATATTTTTTTCTAGTGGAATTTATTTAAATATATTTTCATTTTAAAGGTAGATTTGATAATGCTAATTTATTCCACATACATATATGGAGGACATATATACATATATATATTTATACTCACATCTACAGTGGTTAAGAATTTATTTCTCTGCCTTCTCACCAAGATTGGATACTAAAAACAGTTAATTTTGTTTTGTTATTAGAACAGAAGAAAATGATAACTGGGTTTAATTTGTTTCTTTTAAAACAAATAGAGAAAGTGATGATGAATAAGACAGTTGCCTTGATCTGTCTGAAACTGAAATTGAAAAAGGCAGATAATTAAAGAAGAAATTACCTTAAAACAAAAAGAATACATCCGACAATAAAGGAAGTCCAGGGCGCTATGAAAATGAAAAGATATCTAGTTAAAACATAGTGGGACAGGTAATTCTTTTTGAAACAATTGATGCTTAACTGAGAATTAAATTATTCATATAATTTACAAAGAAAAGATGTGGACAAACTTTTTTGCAGAGTCCCATTCATAAGAGAAAGTACATTTTAACATGATGTGATGGGGTTATTGCATCCACTTTCCTCAATAATTACATTATAATTCCTTCATTTGTTCCATTCTAATAATGTTTTAACGAGTATCAACTGTGTAGTAAACACAACAGTGGAAACTAGGGGCATTATAATGGATAATGGTCTTATGATACCTCTTCTCACAAAAGTTAGAGATTAATAGAGAGAACACTAAGTAAATAATTATAATTTTGCATTTAATTTCACCATTTCATTTTCTTCCCAGTTACAATGACTTTTTAACTTTCTCCACTCAAACTCATCACCTTTCCCTTAGATCATGCAATTGTTTTTGTCAGGCATTTTAGTCATTATTTTCCAATTCTTTGAAATTCATTCACCCTTTTTATTCTATTATGCCTACTAATAACCTCTTCAAGTCATGGAAATATCTATTGATTGCTTCATTCCCTTCCAGTTCTGTAATTTGTCTTGGCATATGCTGCTTCTCCATTTATCTTAGACTGCATGGATATTATTTAAGTAGTGCTCTCAACAGCTATGAGAATTCACTGTTAGGCCTAGTTATTAAACAAAAAAACAAACAAACAAAAACCCAACACTCTAAATCCTGAACACTGCTATCTTTAGTTGGAACTTTGTTGTACAAGAATTCATATAACCTAGGTGCTATGCTAAATAGTGGGAGGCAACTATCATAAAACAAATATCTATAATAAACATGTTTATATAAATTTATGGATCAATAACAGTGATAGGTGGAGAGATAATAACAAAGATAGGAGAAGGCGGGGCACGGTGGCTCGTGGCTGTAAGCTTCAGCCTATGAAGAGGCCGGGGCTAGGGATCGCGGTTCAAGTCCCACCTGGGGGCAGTAGCGAGACCTAGTTCCAAAAAAAATAGCTGGGCGTGGTGGTGTATGCCTGTAATCCCAGCTACCTGAGGCTGGGGATTGCTTGAGTCTGTGGTACCCCGGGCAACGAAAGCCTGTGGTTCCACAGGCAAAAATAGCAAGACCGGGTCTCAAAAACAAACAAACAAACAAAAAACCAAAGATAGGAGAGAGTATGGAATGTGTATTGATTCATTCAAGAAAGATATATTACTATCTTGTATATATAAACATTCTCCAGGCATCAAGTTAGCTCTGGGAAATGACAACAAATAAAACAAATGTGTTTTCTGTCCTTAAATGACTTACCATGTATTGAGAAAAAAACTGACATTAAACAAATTCAATTTATATTTACATAAAATATTAATAGTGAAACTGTGAAGTAGGACAAAAGAGTATCATTTGAAAGAATTGTAAGAGTGTTGAGAAACATTTCTTTAGGAGAAAAACAGTGAGCTCAGACTGAAAATAAGTAAATAAATTTACCAGGCACAGAAAGTCCAGAGTTCTTATTTTTCTAGATAAGAAAGAGAATATATTGACAATGAAGAAATAAGCTGAAGGAGCTTGTACCATGTGTCTATTTGTAAATATGTACATATGTATGGATGTACACAGGAATTTGTAGACACATAAAAATGTATATTGCATATGTATTTATATTCTCATATATTTCTATGGATATATACTTATTAAAGAAAACATTCTAATGGAATTTTGATAGCAGGTTGAGCGTTGTATGAGAAACTTGTCTTTGCATCTTATGTAAAGGTTGTCAAAAAGGGAAGATAGATGTGGAGTAAATAGTAGAAAGATGGGCTGCAGCCCACAAAAGTAAACTAGAACTCATGAATTTGAATTTTAACCTGTGTTCCTCTCACTTCCTCCAAGTCTCCCCCTTCAATGATGCTAGTATCCACTTTCTCACAGAAATAAGTGCATAACTGCCGCAGGATTTATAAATGGAAGAATGATCAGGTGAGAACAGAAGAATCCTCAGGCATACCAGGAGATTTGTATCAATCAGCAACATGTGACTTGCAGCATGGTTTTCTGCTTTAATTATTCAAATATCATGTGAATGTGGTTGCTGCTTCTCATCTCCCCTTCCAGATCCCACGTACTCCAGGAAGTACACAGGGAAGGGAATTCTGAGAAATAAATTTCCAACTTAGTTAATTGACACAATAAAAATCCACTACAGCACAGATCCTTAATTTTTTTACAAGTTCCTTTCTGGAGATCTTTAATGGTAGGAGGAACAATTTAATGACCTGTAGTGGTAGGAACAGAATGCAGAAGATGAGAGGCTTGACCACATGCCCTGGTTTTGAAATGAGCACAGGTTTGGGTGTAAGACAACTAGAGGGAGACTATTAAAGTTTAAAGAATTTTAGTATTAGAATAGAGCACAGTTCTGTGAGCAGGTCTCTTAGGAATATTCAATCAATACAGTCCTGATCAGGTTCTCAAAAGGAAATGGGGGAAGAAGGGAAATAAGGACAACCACAACCACACCATTTTAATAGAGAGCTCATCTAGGGAATACCACAAAGAAATACAAGTTTATATAATGAGATAATATTTCCTATTACCCAGACAAAATATCCATTCCCTCCTGAAGCATCTCCAAACTAACCCCAGTTGGCTTCTTTAGTTTCAATCACCCTAATGTTTTCTCTATCTACTTTTCTGAATACTGAACACTTACTAAATGTCTCTTTCCAGCTGTGGGCTTCCATCTGGCACATATTTCTGTCACTTGAGTTTATAATTTTATAGGTTTGCCCTGAATCTTCATGGGGCCATAAGCTCCTCAAGAACAGGACTGAAGTTCTTACTCTTTATAATACTCTTGAATCTTACTTTGCATAGATGGGTCACATAGAGATTGAGGTTTATGATTTAGAGATGGATTAAAGAAATGTCCTGTTTAAGGAATCAGAGCAGTCAGACAAAGGCTTGCTTACAAACATAATAAAAGATAGATTTAAAGATAAAAAGTATTTAGGAGTTATTATCCTGGAAAGTTTTACAATTTCAGTATGTAAAATACCACTTACTGCTCACACCAACATTACTTATTATCATATTCTATTCTTAAAATGTTGTCTCACTCCCCTAAAAATTTTTCTGTGAACTTTGCAAGAAGGTACTCTGTCCCATTTACTCTGCTGGATGACTATTGATAACTACCTTTGGATTATTGCTGGGTTTTAAATCTTTTGCATATTTCTCTTTTAAGTCTTTCTAAAATCTTTCTTCCCCGCACATCAGAAATTACCTTTCTATTCTGATCTTAATATATTTGTTTACATATATCATATATATAATATATAAATATATATAAACACATATATGCTTATATAAAAATATACTATATTATCAATCTATATTAGTCTTGAAGGGATGGTTATTGCAAACAACCTACAATCACAGATCATTTATATTTTACCTGTTTATATAGCCATGAATAATTGTTGGATGACAAGAATGAGGATAATAAATAAGTTGTATCCCAGGAAGACAAGTGTCATCCATAAATGGAAATAGTAAGTCATATTGCCCTAAGTTCCCAAGAATGTCTATGGTAGATGGGGACATCTGTCTTGTTACTGTGCTCACTCATATCTTGTCCATTGTTTTTAGGTGTGTTACTTTGAATGTGTTAATTCATTTTCCTGAGCTTGATTTGTTATTTAGAATAAGGATATTGCTACCCAAATCATAGGTAGGTTATAATGAATATATTCATTATTAGATAAAATACTCAAAATACTACACAGCACTTAAGGGCTCAGAGTTTGTATTTTCACTCATAATGTCCCTATATCAACTTTTTTTCTCTTTAAGGAAGCCACTCAAATCCATTCTCATATGTGCATGATTTCTCCTTTCTTTATATTTCTAATACACTTCTAGCATTTCCCAATGTTTCAGCTTTTGAAGATTTATTTTTAATGTCAAAATGGTTAATTTTCCTCATATGATAGTAGTAATTGGAAAAGTCCATTAAGGCACTGTCTATTCACAAGAATACTTTCTACTAATTCATATCATTTTTACAACATCATTATATATAAAGGAAACAGCTTTCTGTATACGTGTGCAATAGTGTCTTTAGTCTAGCGGCATGCCTGGAGCACATAAATTTTTCTTGACTCATGGGAAACCATGAACAATTGTCCTCCGGCTCCATCGCCCCCACTCTATACTATTTTTTTAAACCTGCTCTTTATTCTCCCATCTAAAATTATTCATGCTTCTACTGTTTACTGAAAACTTTCTAATAATGGTTTTATATTTTCTACCTATTTAAACTTACATAATATATTTACATACATGCTCCATTTGTTCTAACAAATTTTAATGAACACTATGAATTTCAGATAATTTATATAGCTTGCTTCTTCATCTATTTATAATCAATCACATGCTGCAGTGATATCTAGTAAATATTGAAAGAATGATTCCTGAATATGCTTTTTCCTAGACAGGAAAGACAAGGCTTAATTAGTTGTGATTACTGGCACTTAGAGAGTGTGATCTAGTTTGGGTGAGGTGGTATGGAAGGTTGGGGAGGGGTGTTTAAAAAGAAAATATCAAGATGAGATTAATGGTACAAATCGTATTAAGGAAAATATCTACACTAGAAAATACATAAGGAGCAACCAAAAGTTTGGGAGAGTTTTTAGACAAGGATGTAGGTTTAACTCCAAATTAGAAAACAACCAAAGGAAGGGTAGGAAGAAGCACCCCAAATTGACATAGAGTATGAGGGAGGTTCAGCAAGATTAGTAGGGGACTCTTCACATTGAACTCAAAGGATAGAGGAGATATATCCCTCCTAAAGTGGGCCTTCTCTCATTGTAGCCCCTGGCAACGGGTCTCACTGAAGTAAATCTATGATAGTGCAAATGTGGCTGTAGGTTTCTTAATGCTGACTCTTGGGACTATCAGCAAGTTACATTCTCATGAATGTCCAGATGATTCATAAAGGAACATGTATTTGGTAAAATAAATATAAGTTCAATTATTGCACAGGTGGTTTATGCACTTTTTTTTAAATGCCTGGGACTACTAGTATACATGCATAGTAACATTGCCATGTTGCATCATTGAAAAAAACATAAAGCATTTTTTGCTTGTAAAACCCTTCCTCCAATCACAAATTTTTATTTTGTTGTGACTCAACATAAGCTAGGCATGGTGGCACATGCCTGTAAGTGGCAGCCTAGGAAGCCATGGCCATGACCAGGGATTGTGGTTTGAGTCCCGCCAGGGGCACATAGTGAGACCTAGTCCCAAAAAAATAGCTGGGTGTGGTGATGCATGCCTGTAATTCCAGCTAGCTGGGAAACTGAGGATGGGGATTGCTTAAGTCTGTGGTACCCCGGGCAACATGAGCCTGCGGTTGCACAGGCAACAATAGCGAGACCTAGTCCCCCCCCCAAAAAAAAAGTCATAATTTGTTTGATCTTTAGATGCAATCACAGTTCTTTTAAAGTTCTTGCAATGTGATATAATATGTTGTGTGAATCTCCCCCCACCCCCGCCACTCCCATACTCCTGTCACCATTTCTACCTCTCTCTCTCCTTCATATTAAGCTTCATAGCCTCAATACATATGTTAGTATCTGCTGGTTTTATACACATTTTGTTTTGTTGAATCATACTCTATGGACAATGTCTTCTATGTCTGTCCAATATTTGCCTTTGCTGTTCTGTATGATTGAATAATTGCAATGTGTGTGTATGCACATACTCTTTCAGGGACTGCTGTTTTTGTTCAACTATTATTCAGTTGTGACTCTGTGGAAGAATTAACTCCTATATCTTTCCTCTTACCAGATTTCCTCAATCATGATTTATGAATACCAGACTTCTGTCAATTTTTTCAGTCACAAAATTGTCTCTCAGCCTTATTTCCTTTTTTGCAAAAGTTAAGGATATCTGGCTGATCTTTAAAATTCCCAATCACTACTAATAAAGTAGGGAGACTAACATTGATTGAGTATACACTATATATCTGGTTTTGTACCAGTAATGCCATCTTTATTTAAATAGGATTCAGAAAATTTGTCAGTATCTCACACCTTGTGATTGAGCTGGGGTTTAGAGGAAATCTGAATGATTCCCCTCATATTTTCTGATTTAAAAAGAGATAAGAATTACAGAGTCTTTTCATTAATAGCCCCAAAATAGTCATAGCTATATCAATGGTGATTTGAAAATTTTAAATTATAGGGTACTTGTTAAAATTGCATAGTGACAGGTCTATCCACTTTCACAAAGAATGGTGATAGACCTTAAAGAAGAAATACTCAAGAGAAAACATACCTTCAATAATATGATGAGGGTATACATTGCTTCTAAGAAAGATAAAAGGGAAAGGTATTGCTTCCAAGTGACAAAGAACATAACTGATAAAGAATATAAAGATACCACAGGAGTACACTATTTATGGTTAACCAACTTCCTATATTGTCCTTTCAGTTTTCTCTCTTAAGATAGCTTCCAGATATCCACCCTACAAATATGGTAGGAGAATCATGGAAAAAAGGTTTGCATAACAATTTCATTATAATTGTGACATTATACATAGATTCTATATAATAATCCTACTAGTATTCTAATTTAATTTAGCACTATACTTCATATATAGAAAACATAGTGGAATAAAATATATCAAGTTATTACGTATTATGACTCAGGAACAATGTTATGGATGGTTTTCAGGTCCTTCTCTGCAGCATTGTATGATTTCTAAAGTGTCATAAATATATGTATATTAACTTTGCATTAGGAAAACTATTAAATATTGCTAAAATCTATTTGACATTTTCTTTGAGTACTGAAAACGTACAATCCTAAAATATGGGCATTATGTGCTTGATATAAAGTTTCATTGACACTCAAATAATTCACATTTATGGCAATAACCAAACACTGATATTTTTACAATATCTTTTAAAAATATGCTATTTTCTAAAATATGTTTTGTTTAATGAATTATGTGCAACAAATATGACTAATTAGTCTTTCGATGGTAGTTTTCTTATAAGGTTATGAAATAGTAACTAGAGTGTCTTGGAAGAAGTCTCAATACTCATTTCTACATCAAATATATTTTTTCTATCATTGTGTTCCAATAGAGTCTGACCTGTTTTTGAGATCTGGTAAAGCATTTCTCAGTGGAGAAAAAAAAAATGGCAGATTTCATTATTTTGATGTTTCTTTTTTAATTTGCATCTTTAAAGTGTTACTTCATTCTAATTCATGAGTTTACTCGTTTGCATTAAGTCCAATGTGTCTAAAATTTCATGACACTGCATTTAAAATATTCAGTCACATCTACCTCTTCTGGGAAATTTTGACATCTTTCTGTAGTGTGCTTGTAAATTTTTTGTGATTTTTTTTCCATTTAAATTCGGTAGTAAAGGATCAGCCTTTGAATATGGTCGCTCTGGCAGTTGTCAAAGCAAAAAGCCATATATGTTTCCAAATATGAGTAATGTTCTTCCAGTGGAATGAAAGTTTCTATTTAATGAAGAGTAAATTAATCAAATTATTTTTCTGAATTTCAGAGGAGTAAATTACTACAATTAAATTATTCATGCAGATTAGGTTTAAACAGTGACAGCTATACTATTCAGAAATATATTAGAAAAAATATTTGAAAACTTAAATCCTAGAAATATAATCAAGAAACATTTTCCCAGGAGAAAAATACATGAGCACCAAATGAGTTTAAGGTACTTCTAAATAATGGAGTTTCTGATTCTAATTTATCCAACCTAAATATTTTTAACAAATAGTAATGACAGAAATGCAAGTATTATTTTTGAAAATTTTCTGATCTACAAATATGTAAATGTATTCCTCCACTATTTAGTATTTGTTAAGTACTACACAAAATTAGGCCTCGATTAATCATTTATATATCCTATAACAATGTTGGAGGATCTGAAAGACAGTCAAGCAGTACAGATTTTGCATAAGTACAAGCTTGTAATGTTGTATGGTTTAAGTAGCAAAAAACCTTTATTTTCCTCCGCTGATAAGAGAGAGAAAAATTCACATTTTTGAATGAGATATACTTGAGTCCACATAATATATATAATTTTTTTACTCATAAATATGTAGTACTTAACTAAATCAAGTCCCAATTTTATATAAATAAGGAAAGATAATAATAGAAATATATTTATTAAAATTTTAGAGAACTAAATAAAAATTATATATGCATGTAAAATATATATCTACAGGGGTTACCAGCATACTTTTTTGTATTAAAAATGATTACACACAGTAAAAATGCCCATCAATATATTAATAAATTACATATAGATTGAAGTATTATACATTTATTAAAATAATTATTCTATGAAATGATCTCAATTTAAAGCAGTATAAGAAAATGCTAGCAGAGCATGTGTAATATGTCAAAAGAATACTGCCACAAGGAATGTAAGAGTCCATATATCCTAATCAATTAGTGTTTTTGTATTCTTTGAAAGTTCCACTTACAAGTTGAATATAGAGAATCAAGATAATGGGTCAGTTCAAACCAAACCAAATCAAACCCTAGAAATCTGACTGTAAAATTGTGGAGGGGGTACAAAAGACTCTGTTGATTGAGGGTTCATTGGTAGGGACTTTGGGGTGACAAAATGGATCTGTGGAGGGGTGATGCTATGTCTTTCCATCATTAAGAGTGTTGTAAACCAGTGTTACTGCATTACAAAGAATATTACTAGTAAAAGAAAAATAAAACAAAATTAGAAAAAAATACCCTGTCACCTTGCATATGTGAAACTTACATTAAAATTTATTGATTTCTCCAAAGTTCTTTAAATAGTTAAAAATTTGGTATTTGTTTTTGATGATTACCACAAGTTCACACTACATGAGAATATTGATTTATCATGAATACCACTTATTCTGTGCCATGATTATTTATTTCATATGTAATATTTTGCAAATACAAATCTGAGAATGTCTAAAATTATTGTTGTATAATTGCAACTTTGAGATTTTGTTATGTTTATGTAGGGAATTCTACAAATTGATTGCTAAATATAGTGGATTCATTCTTATCTATAAAGTCAAGATTAAGAACTTTGGAAAGGTTGTGTTAAAAAAAAGTACTGTTTTAGAAACATCTGAGAATTTTGCAGATTAATTTTCCTCACTAGGTAAGCATAGACCTTTAAACCACTTAAATTGATTAGATGGTTAGACTAGCCTAAATGAATTTTTAATTTTCTGGGTACCAGACTATACTATAGAGTCAACTATAGAGATTTGCTTCATGATGAGGAGTACGTATAAAAGGCATGACAGATTATGAGACTTAAGCACTGATTACTCCTAGTTTGGGGAAGTAGAAAGACTTTTCTCAAAAGTAGTGCAATATTCAACATAAAATTATTAACTAAATTCTACAAGTTTTCATGTGTATATCTGTTTCCTTGTACATCAATAATTTAAATATTTTATTCTTCAAACTAAAAGTCACTTGTATTAAATATGAATTTTTTCTAACCTGTCAGTTTGTCTCTTTTTCCCCATGTATCAACTTTTCAGGAAGCTCAGTAAATTTGTTTTGGATAAACTCTTAAAATGGATTTCTATATTTTCAACATCAAGTTGCTTTATTAAGTAAAGCAACTTTTGCAAGGTTTTCCATTCTGAAATGTTTCAATTTAAAAAGGTTCTAGAGACAAAACATCAAAGGTACCAAAGAGATAATGCTTAATATGACTTACTCGATATACAAGATTTACTGTGATACACATTTGTGACTTTAAGTATTCAGGTTTACAGTATAATTAAAGTAAAATTTATTATGTAAAGTCTTGGTTTGCTGTTTTATCTATACTAATAACATGACTAAATGACAATGATATTTGTTTTAAGGAAGGATATTTATTACCCTAAAATTAATGAACTTTCTCTATTAATATTATGTATATATATTATTTAAACATAAATTGAAATTTGAATTATAATACACTTTCATTTTTTCTAAAAACAAGAACAGACCAATATATCGGACTTAACTGCCTATGAAAATTTAAATAAAAATCAGTTAAACATATAATGAGCAATTTAATGGTCTGCCTTTCCTTTCTTTGTGTGTGTGTGTGTGTGTGTGTGTTTCCTAGGCGTATGATAACAGAAGAAGTTCTGAATAGACCTCATATCTGAATGTGTATGTATTGAATTGGGAATAATGCATTGAATTGGGAATAATGCATTATTCAGGTAACGCATTTGAAAATTTTCTTATTTTTATAAGCAACACATTTTATTTTAATATCTATAATATTTTGAATTGTTTCATTCATTGTAGTGAAAGAACTTTGGAAAAAGACATATCATTAAGGAAGACTAATTCTACTAAAATGTCCAAATACATGGAACCAAACCAAATCCCAAATGCTCCAAGACAGCAGACTGGATGAAAAATGAGTATTACACATTAATTAAAAACAACAAATTTGACAATTTTATGGTAACACGGAAGTATATAGAAGAAATATTGGCAAAAACAAGTCAGAAGAAAAAAGACAGAAACCAAATGGTTTCGCTAGTATATGAACAACCAAATAAAGTACTCAACTGGGTGGGGAGGGAACAGATGGAGGTGCCAGGGTGGGGAGATGGTGGATGAACCCTAGGGATTACAATGATGTGAAATATATATGTATATATGAATTATTTATTTAAAAATAAAATGTCCAAATATGTTCATTGGGCTTATAAACAAAACTAAAGAGTAAATGACATAGTGCTTTGGAGAATGTGTATTGATAATTGGGAACTAGAATCTGTATGAGCATTGAGAAACAAGTACAACTAATATAGGTAAAAGGATAATTTGAAGATTGAGAACCCTAATACCTCCATTGCAAAATTTAAATACACAATTTGTATAGCAATGCACTATTATTTGGGTCACTTCTGGTTACCTCCCCTTAAAACCTTATGATATTCAATTATTAATGAACATTCAGTTAAATACTGATTTGAGGGAAACAAAATGGAAATAGTGCACTAGGTTTCTAATTATTACAACTCCAAAGCAGACAACTAAAAAATTTTGCCATAGAGTATAGCACTGAATTTGGTTGTTTTGCAGTTAAAAAAATCATCTTCCAGTCTCCTAATCGAGATAACCATGTAATTCCCTTGAGGAATTGCTAATTGCATAGGATCTTGAGACAGGAAGGTGTGTTTTACAAACTCATCCTTAGAGAACATCTACGGTGTCTTACAACATAATTGATTGTAATAAACTATATTTCAAATATGCTGCAAAATCCAAGGGAATGCTTTGGTAGTCATAACAGAAACATTATTCCAAGAAAAACAAATCTCAAACATGTTTTATATGAAGGCTCCACAAAATATATCCTTCTAATTTCTCAAATCTCTAGAAATTCAAAATCCCATCAGGTTTCTTAAGAGTTCCTAAGAAAAGCTATTAACTTTCATTTCTTTTCAAAGCTGCATATTTGTGTAGGTCACTTTTTAATTTAAACTGCTTACCTAACCTATAAAATGCAGTTAAACTGTGCAATTGTAATCCATCATGACTCTCGAATGTAACCTTTAATTTTATTTTTATTACTTGTTCAAAATGTAAAACTTTATTCAAATGTCACATTTTTCCTTTCCTCCTTTTCATGAAAAGAAAATCTGTTTTACTATATAGCACAATAACTATTTATCAGTGCTCCTTATTGCTCAATATGCTTTACACTTCATAACATGCCTATCTGTGTATCCATAACATGTGGCCTGTAGACATAGAATATTGCAGAGACTACTTTTTTTTCCTTTTTCTTTTTGAGGCTAGGTCTCTCTATGTTGCTCTGGGGAACCGCAGACACTTGTTGCTCCGGGTACCTCCGACTCAAGCGATCCCCAGCCTCTGCCTCCCAGGTAGCTGGGATTACAGGCACACATCACCATGTCCAGCTATTTTTTGAGTCTGAGTCTCACTATGTTGCCCTGAATGGGTCTCAAACCTGCAGACTCGAGCAAATCCCAGTCTCAGACTCCCATCCTAGGCTTGGGATTAAAGCCGCACACCACCGTGCCAGCTTTGCAGAGACTACTTTCAACATCTTAAACCAGCAGCGTTTTCCTGAGCTAGATAAGGTAAATGCATTAGAGTCATATTTCTGCCTTCTGAAAATAAAATTTTAAATTTCATGATTTTAAAATATCTAATCTGCTTTACTCTTTATTTATATAACTATATAATTTAAGCCATACAGCTTGATACATCTGCATGTAAATGATTCACTCACCCAACCCTGAAATACCCATGATAGTATATCATCACATAAGGTCCTCAATTCCTTCCTCCTTTTCATCCACCCCTTCTCCTATGGGAAGCATCATTTCAATAGAGTACCACATTTTCTGTGGTTTTTTCCATCTTTTTTTTTAATGTTCCACAAATAAATGAAACCATCTGGCAACTGTCTTTTATTTTTGGACTTATAAGCACATCATGCTCTATCCATACTGTCACAAGTAGCATGGTTTGATCTTTTTTAATTGTTGAGTAATATTCCTATGTGTATATGTACCACACTTCTTTATCTAGTTGTACTCTGGTGAGCATTTATGTTTACCTCATGTTCTAGCTGTTGTGTAAAATGTTATAAACACTGAGGTGAAAATGTCTGGTATGTTTAAAAGACTATCTTTTTTATTTTTTATTAATCATCCAGTTATTTGCATATTTATGCATATACTATATTATATTACATTCTACATTATATTATACAACATCATTGCATTCCCCAGCATTCTCCCTCCACCCTATCACCCACAAGCTTTCATCTAGATCTTCCCATGCTCCTTCCTTTCCTTATCCTTTCCCTCTCACTACATCTTCCCCAACAGCTTGCCCCCTCTCTGCTGTCAGGACTTTTCCAGGCTTTTTGCCTGTTATTCCTACATCTTAACTATAGGTGAGATCATATCACTTCTGTCTTTTTCTTTCTGACTTATTTCTGCTAATATAATTCTCTCTAGATCTATCCATGTTATTACAAATGCTTCAGATTTGTCAGTTTTGATTACAGAGTAATATTCTGTTATGTAAATATACCACATCTGTTTCAATCATTTGTCAGTTTGGGCACATTTGAGTTCTTTCCATATTTGGTGATTATTATTTTGGAAGTTGGAAGTACATAATGAAGGAATTGTAGTAAAGTTTCTATTTAGAGGAACTTTTATTTTAGTGGGGAAAAGAAATAGAAAATATTAGGGATAAGGTGACTAAAACTTTCCACAGCTGAGAAAGTCTTATTTGAGTAAACATCTGATGGAACCAAGGAGCCAACATGTGGAGACCTGGAGATTGGTCAGAGAGAAAAGCAATTGCAGAGGTGTTGAGTTAGATATCTGTACATATTTCTGGAGGAAGTGTATAGAGGCCAGTGTGGTTGAAATTAAGTGAGAGAGATGTAGTGAGAGACAAAGTTAATTATATCTGATGGCACAGCACTTTGCAAGTTCTTCTAAAGTCTGTGCTTTCACTTTGAAATAAAAAGCTATTGAAGACTATGTTTAGGAGAGGAAACTCATCTAGCTTCTTCTCTTTAAAAGGATTATTTGGATGGCTGGGGCAAAAATAGACCACAAATTGAAGCAGAAATAGGTCTTAAGAGAAAGGCAAACTAGTAAAGGTGAAGACAACAGAAATTTGTATAAGGGTAATAATGCAGTATTTTGAAGTAGTTGAATCTTTCAATAGTAATGGAAGATAGAGCACAGGAAACAAAGAAAATTCCTCCTATTCTGTGAACAGTGAACAAGCCTTTAAAAATGATGATTCCAAGTGGAATGGAAAGAATGATATTTTTGGAACACCTCTCTTAGTTGGCTGAGGTCTACTGTGTATAAATACTTCAAAATTATATGACTTATGACTTTATTTACTCCCTTTTATCTCAAACAATTTTACAGTATTCTTTAAGGGCTAGGGTATATTTTAGCTGGAATATTTACTTTTCTTCATTTTTTTAAATGAAGATGTAATCTTAGTGTGCAAAAATGGTGTTGACTATTGCAGAAGACACATATTCTGAGGAATTTCACTTGTGAAAGATATAGAAGTTGCCTTTACCTCATGAGCCTTCAGATGAATGTTGAAGAAACTAGAGATCTCATGAGATATTCAAGAGATCTTTGAATGAGATATTCAAAGAAGAAAATCTCTGGATGTTGAAGAACACTATAACATGGGACTGATTGGAAATATTTGTAAGACGGAATAGTGTTTGCATTGCTTAACATTTGTGGAAGTTTACTCAAATTTCAAAATTTTTCTCAGGCAACACAATCAAGTCACTGAGCAAGCAAAGTGGACACCTGTGCAATTAGATTGCACACTCAACCAGTTGGAAAGAGGGAGCTTCAAGCTCATTTCATCAATCCTGCTGGAGGCATCCTAAAAGGCAATGAGATTACCTGTCTCATCTTCTCTACATTGCACTAGTTTGTGAACACAAGAAAAACCAAGACACTGTTTGCAATGTAATCCAAGACACTGGTAATGTAATTTCACATTACCATGCCATTAAGAGTCTAGTGAAAAATCATTAACCTCTCTCAGAAAATTAAATAATGAATAATGTTATTTACATTATTAAGGAGTTCAAAAATAGGCAGTTCTCAGCTCACATCTTAGTGCTCACATCTTAGCTGCCCTCTTAGCTTTGTAAGTCATTGCTAACCATTAAGCTCCCAGTTGCTGTTTCCATGAATGCAGCTATAGTTCACTTTTCTTTAGAATCTAACAATAGTACATGTCTGACCAAACATCTATCAAACAAGAAATCAATTAATGAGATAAAATAGTGTTGTCACTTAATATTGACCTTGAAAATGATCCAAGTAGAAGTTTATCAACACACTTTAGGGATATTTCTTGTTATTTTTGTAGTGTCTGAAACTGACTAGGGTAAATGAGTTGGTCAAGATTTTCCCACCATTAGCCTCTATGCCCACCACCCTTCTGGTAACTGTATGTGCCTGAATGTGCACACCTGGGCCTAGAAGATAAAAGAGGCAGTATCACCCTGGGAAGGAGAGCACCGAGAGATCATGAAGAAAATGCAAAGGAGAATTAGAACTTGAGAGAAATTCAAATGGCTCTTTCTTTGCTGCCTGTTTATTATTAAAAATTCTATGAAGATAATTCCAACATTCTTTTGCCACCAGAACCAATGATGATTGGTTACACTTTTCACAATTTTTGTACTTAAAGCTTGTAGCTTATAGAGAAGACAAACATTCCATCTCTCCCTAGAATCTTTACCTTGAATTTGGGTTGTCTGGTAGGTTACAAGTACTGTTTAATCACAGCCTACTAGACATATAATTTTATTGCTGCAAAAGAAAGAGCACATAATCCTGTCTGCAAACTTTAATTTCACATATCTTCTGTAATATGTACAAGAAAGTGTTGCAATTAATTTGTATGTTCATTTATTGTTTACTTGAAAATCTCTGTTTGACATCAGATACTTACTGTAGAGTTGGTCTGCTATTATTCTAATAAGCAAATTCTTTTTTCATGTTGTACAAAAGTGAGCAAAGCAGATTTACTTGATTTTAAAATTATATTAACTTATGACTCTTTCAATTTCTCATTCTTGATTTAAGTATGTAAATAGCAATGATTCCCAATTTTGTATATTTAGTGGCTTTTTAGTAGCCAGGAAAAGAAGCTTGTATGTTTAATCATTGGAATTCATAATAGACTATTGAAGTCTTCATAACCTAAGTTAGTTACAACAGAGCCTCATCTTTGGGGCTTGCATGCCTGTGACTAATACTGGGTTTCCATTTCACCTGAAAAGAAAAGTGGCTAACTTGAGGGTGCAAAAGTTTCAAAGACCTCACTTCTGTTTTCAAAGGAATCCAAATCTTTTAACAGTTTCTCTCATACCTGAAAGATAAGTCCATTTGTCATGACAATACTAGATTCCTCATAAAGAGGTCCCAATGAAACTTTCCCTCCTCTGATTCTGTCTTCTATACCTCAACCCAGTGAGAAAATAACTGATAATATATTGTATAAAGCAAAACAGGCAAAGTTTAAGCCTGCTTGGAGTTGATATTTTAGTTAGGAAAAATGTGTAATATACAAGTAAACGAATATATAGAATGGACTTGGTCATAAATGCTGTGCAGAAAGCTAAAGCAGAATGAAAAGGAAACATACAGTTAACAGTAGAGAAAGTATTTCCAGCAGAGGAAGTCACAAATGCATAGATTCTTTGATGAAAGCTTGCTTGGGGGTGACTGGAAACAAATAGGCAGCCTGATCAAAAGACAAGTGATTAGAACGTGAACAATGCAAAAATAGAGTTTTTTTCTGCTCTGAGAGACCATTTTTAGAGTTGTAATTTTATTCTGGGATATTACTTTTTATTTGATTATTGTTTTATTTAATTTCAGAATATTATTCTAATATATCTATGCTTTGATTTTATGAGCTATGGGAAGAGTTTCAGTGGTAACACGATCTGGTTTAGATTTTATAAGGATATCTTTGTCTATTATGTACAGATTAGACTTTATAGAAAGCAAGGACAAAAGATGGGACAATAATTAGTCTATTGCAAAGATCTAGGGGACTGTATATTTTTAACTAATAGCTGAAATTAGTAGAAGACTAGGTATGATTTATTCATCTTTGCCCTGAATGTTTGCATATTTCCTTCTCAAAACCCTTGAGAGAGGTACATTCATACTGCTTGTGGTCTCCTGAGATGCTAGCTCTTTGATCTAGTGCTACAAGTTCTGTTACACTTGATCAGTCCTCTCTGCATACTCTATTGTATATACAACATTACCTTAAACAAATTTATTAATGTGTTTGTCTTTCTAGTTATATCATTAACTTTGTGAGATATGGTGGTTTAATGAAATTTAAATCCCTTATGCTAGTACAAAGTATATTCTTTTACACACATCTATATATAGAGATGCATATAAAAATCACCCCATATATGTTTGTTAAGTGAATATCTCAAAATCTAAAATTGGAAATATCTGAAGTGACTTTAATCCATGAGCTGCCACACTTGTTTAAGAAGAGATGTCTTATCTCATTCTCTGAAATTTAGAAGAGGACACCAAAACCAGAGTGAAGTATCAGTCACCTCATCAGAGTATAGAGTATGTTCTAGTGTCCCACCTACTAGATTTACAATAAAAATAACAGTGAAAATAAGCAGAGCATCCTTTTGTGAAAATTGAAAGGAAAATTTTACTTGAATTCACCTGTGTTTCTACAGAATAAAGGGAATATCTTAATCCCCACCCTCCACCCCCACTGCAGTGAAAGGGAATGCTTACTATTTGGTAGGTATTAATCAATTCATAAGGCATTTCCCCAGAATTGTAGATTGATACTTTAAGGTACAGGATCTGCCAGTACATGGCTTAACTTTGTTTTGTTTGTTTGTTTTGTTTGTTTGTTTTCGTGTTAGGGCTGCTCTTAGTAAATGAGAGGAATGCAGCCAAGAAAAAACTCTGGTGAGTGTGCCCATGGCATCTAACTGTGTTGGGTGTTAAAATACTTAGAGAATTTATAATTGGTGAATGATCATTATCATTGTTCAAAAAGTATTATTTAAAGAACATGCATTCATCAAAAACTTTCACCTCAATATTGCATATTTCAAGGACAACACTGAAATTAATCTTCTCATAATATGTTAATGGAAAAATGATGGGAGGGTTAACTAACAAATCAGGGGGGGAAATGCAGTCAGCCTGGAACAATGGACTAAATTTAACACGTTGGAAATTATTAGGAATAAATGCAGAGTCCTATTTTTAGATTCAAAAACCCAGCTGCAAAAGTGCAAGATGAGAAAAATAAGAGCAATTTATAAGAAAGATATTTAGGTGCATCTTGACTGTAAGCTTGTCAAGTAGTTAAGACGTGATTCAGCTGCCGAGAATGCTAATTTGATCTTAGGTCACATAATGGAAATATAATGTCCAAGAAGAGAAGTAATATCTCCCCTTTACCGTGTATTTAAAGGGATTTCACATGGAGTATTATATTCCATCAGGCATTAAATTTTAAGAGAATAATTGTCAAAATAGAATACATTCCTAGGAGGGCAGTTAGGATAAGGAAACTCAGAGCAAGGTTATCTGAGAATTAATAAAAGAAACTAGACATTTTTAGCCTGAAGCAAAAAACTAAAATTCTTGATGGTCTATAAGGTAGACCATGGGACATGATATAAAGAGGAATTAGAGGACTTTGGAAGAATTGTTAACAACTCACAGTTGACAATGACTTAAACTAGTAATTTCATGTAAAATGAATTAACTGTGAATATATAAAATATCTCTAATAAACTGTTTCATATAGAAGTGATTGTTTTTTGTAAAAGATGTTCAAAAACAGTTGTTTCAGGATCTCTCTGTGTGCTTGTATATGTGGATCTGTGTTTTAACCTCTTAGAAAAACATCTCTTAGCTTATAAATGGGATGGATTTTCTCTTGGTTCCAATTTAGCCTAATGTTAAATTTTGCTATTATTATTCATACTACTTATTACAATTAAATCATTCTTCAGCAATAACTGAATTGTATTTCTAGGTTATGGAGAAAATGTCAATAATCATAGTAATATTGATAAGATTATCAAAAGTTTCAGACAGTATACTTTCTTTAAAATAGTTAAGCTCACAGCAAACAGAAAAGAGACAGATAAGGCATGCAGATCCAGCTCTTACTATGTAAACCATTTCCAGATAATGTAGGTTTGTTTTATTTTTATGGATTCACAAAATAAAAAAAAATAGATTCTTAATTAATAATGATAATAGCTAACATTGACAGGTTATTTCTAAATGACTAGTCATCATTTTAAATGCTTTATTTTTCATACCATGCAAGTTCATTTTATAGATGAAAAAAACAGAAATGAGAGGAACTTGATGTATCATGCAATTAGGAATTGGGAGAATTAAAATTCAACTAGTGGCAGACTGGTGCTACCATTAGTAAACTTAATCTGCACTCTATACTACTTCTACAACCAAGAAGACTTACTTTAATTAAAAAAATCATTATAGTTATATTATTCAAAGCAGCAACAATGGGTCGATCTCTCTAGAGACTTCCATTTGTTGTCTATTCAACTTTTATCTTCTAGCTAATTGGCATTAATATGATCTAACATCCATCCTTCAGGATGAGTATTGTATTGGACACCAAAAGACTGTAGTATGTTAGTGAATTGACTGTTTCATAATACCTGACCCTGATGACTCCAGTTGTATCAGTCCTTGAGTTTTGTGGCTTCTACAGCAATGTTAGGTTGCCACTGCAAATAGCACCTGAGTATTTATAAATTGGTAAGCTCATGCATCTAATCAGTAGTAAGCAAGCAAAGGGAAAGCATGGCAATCAGCAACTGGCAGCATTACAGAAAACATGGAAAGTCTGGGATCAACAATTTCCATCGCCACAGTTGTAATATGTTAAGGTTAATTTGAGGATGAGTATCATTTAAGTAAACTTCTTCAGGAGCTAGGTACTGAACTGGCTCCAAGCATCATGCAAGCAGTGTCCAGGCAATTCTGGTAGCAAATCCCAATGTTGACCTGCAATCATTTCTTGTTAGCAACCATGGTCTTTCACAAGCAAATGTTGCCAAGTTAATTGCACCAAGTCAAAATGAAAGAATTGTAGTCACTGGTACTGTTAAACATTATTTCTGGTTCAGTAATGTGAGAAGTCTTTGAAAATGCCTATGGACATAACAATTTTCTTTCATTCTCAAAATAACTGAAACCGAAAGAGTAACTTCGAAATTGCTAGTAAGATATTTGAGAAAGTTCTTTATGCACTCAGAGGTACCTCCATCCATTGACTGATATGTTCAGTCACATCTCAAAAGTACCCCAGAGAGGTTTCTCCTGCCTATAAACTTGATTTCTAAATGATTAACAGAGAGGGGTTGAAGATCACAGTGGAGTTAAAAAGTTCAGTTCTTTGAATACAAATTTCATTAAGACCATAGAGTTTGTATATTGAACTGTCGATTTAAAATATGTTTGCTTGACTGCTTCTACTCTGATGGGTCTTTGAAAGGTTTCCTACCAGAGCAGGAGAGAAATAGAGCCTCCACAAGCACGTTTTAAAGTGACAAGTCTGAATTTTTTGTGGGAATGGTATCACTGTATCCTAAACCCCAAAGGAAGTGTTGGAACAAAGATGAGATATCCTGTCAGTCAACGTTTTGAAATAAAATTGTCAAAGGGAATTGACTATAATAGCCAATTCTAATTGCTGGAAAGAGCTATAGCAAGAGTGGGGAAATATGAATTAAACCATTTATATTCCAAAAACTATTGGTCAGTAGAATCTATGTCTGAAATACTCTGAACATTCACCATTAAATTCTCCATGATTGTTTTAACAAGCAAATAGTGTCCTATTTTTTTTGACTGCTGTATAAGTGAGACTCAGCTACTTAATTGAATTTTTTCAAAATTGATATGAAGAAAAATATAAAATCTCTAGGCTACATGATGATTCCATAAAAGATGTAACTTTTCCCCCCATTACAGAAAGAGTAACCTAAGACAAAATGGCATCCTTTCAGGTTTCTCTCTAAGTGCCTGTGTTTGAGTAAGAAGGATCACTATGCAGTAATCTCTAGTCTATTCTTTCTTAACATTCCCATTCATGGATAGGTTTGAACATGGGTGACATCTATGCAATGTTGTCAGGACAGTTAAAAAAACAATGAATGGAAATATCAAAAGATGGAAGTTTGGAAATTGTTGCAAACAACCATAAATCATTTATGACATACATAAAAATTGGACATGGACATGTTTAGGAATAGTGGGGAAATATTAAGGGGAATGAGAATAGATGGTGAAAGAGGACCAACTTTTATTTCCACTTGTGAGGTATTTTTGTTTTCACTGAGAATAGGGCATTATTAGTTGCCCTATTAGACACTCATCATATTTGTGCATTCTCAGGTTTCTCATCCTCTTTTTATCTTCTTTTCATCTTGAATGATCCAGCTTAAGCCCACTGTTTCAACTTCAGTTATTTGAAAACACCAGAAATATATATCTTTAACACTGAATTCTTCGCTGATCTCCAGAGCAAACATTTATTGCTTACCATACAACCTTAATTCAAAGTCATCAAATCAATTTATATATTTAAAAATATAAAAAATTCTATGTTTAAGTTCTTTAGAATTCCTATATAGTTTTCCACATGATTGCAGCAATCTGCATTCCCAATCATAGTGCATGAAGTTCCATTTTTCCCCAAGCTTACTGACTTTTGTGGAATTCCTTATTAATATTGGATTGTTGTTTCCCCCTTCAGCTCTTTAATATTTGTTTTATATTGTTTAGGTGTTTTATGTGATGCTCTATGTTGGGTGCATACATATTAACTAACATATCATTGTGCTGAATGGATCCCTTCTAGTATATTTAGAAAGGCTTTATTTCTTTAATACACATTATGTTACTATGACCTATTTCTCTTTCCAAATAGTAAATGCTTTTCAAATACCGATTAAAAATGCGGATGTCATTTATTCAACATTATTTGCTTACTGGGCACTAATCCATGTTATTCTCATAGCAATAGTACTGATATCTTTATGAAGTTGCAGAACTTAAACAACTTGCCTGACATTATCTGCCTCATAAGAAGGAAAAATGTGTTTATAACTTGATTTAATGTTCCCAAAATAAACATCACCTACCATATTATATTTCTAGACTATTTAGTAAAACTTTGCCATGACTTAAAAATTTAAAAATTCTCTATTTTATAATGGCCACTGAATGAAGAATTATCTCACCTGTGAAACTCTCATTAATGGAGTTAGAACAGATAGAGGGCCTGAAGGAAACAACATACCTGACTCTCTTATATAAAGAGTGGTCCAAAATCCCCAACCTTGAGTTACACACAAGTGACTGATAGTTTTATTTGGCTCAAAATCTAATGGAAAAATGTCCTACAGTCTTGGAAGAAACTAGACCTGCTAGTTTATCTCACTGAAAATCCTTCAGAGCATGTAACAGAAAGAATATGCTACATTTCTTTATTGGCATTGTTAGAATGGTAAATATATGCTAGTCAAATAATACTATATACAAAAATATCGTTGGATAACCTTTCAAATAGTAGGTTAATTTAACATATTCCAACTTGAAAGTATTATTCCTTGGTCTTTTGATATATTACTCCAATAATAAGACATGATGTTATTTCAGTTTCAAAGGCTAATGTAGGAAGCATATATAGCAAATTAATTTTGCTTTCAGAGGGTAAGAAAATTTTATAAGGGTAACACTTCTTTCTATTATGTAAGGTTATGTAATCCCTTCATTATTTAGCAAATTGTTCTTTGATGATTTGTTTTTGGTTTCATTATCTAAAACGTAACCTCTCAAAGAGTAGACAGTGCATATCTTCTAAGTTCCATTCAAAACAACGAACATTCACTGTAAAGTTACTACTTTGCTAGCTAGTCATATTATTTGACTGCATGTATTTAAAATAATACTTTCAGGAATCAAATATTTAAGTAGAAAAATGGAAAAGTACTTTAGCCCAACTGACATGAACAGCTAAGCAAAGTCATAGTTTTGCTGAGCAGATACAGTGTTTAAGAATTGGCAATCTAGACAAGTGACTAGTAGTCTAAATGTCTCCAATTTACCCAAAATGTAGCAAATATATACATGTTGGAAGTAGTATGTAATGAAACTCAGAACAGAAAAAAATACAACTCAAAATTTCTACTTTTCTGAACAATGACAAATAAACCATAGCACTCCAGTTGAAGCTAATTATTAATTACTCATAATATTTCAAAAATATTTTTAAAAATACTGACTTTAAAAAGTAGAGTTCCACCATTTAAATTTATTTTTTCATTTTAGTGGGAAGGTGGTATTACATATTTATTAAATCAACATAGACAACTTTATTTTTAAATCTATAGTCACAGATATTTTCAAACCAAATTTAATAAGAAAGGGGACTATGCATATATTTCATATATACATTCTCAAATTGTGAGATATACTTGGATCACTTTTTTGGAAAAGATCTACAATGGAAATTATATTCCAGTAATTTTCTAGGTAAACCAAACTTGATATGAATGATGCCCTAAAGTCATCTTATTGATGAGGAAAAAAAAACAAAACAAAACTTTGTTTTGAGGGAGTAGTTATGTTGCAAAGCAGTCCAAGAAAATTATAAATATTTAATTAAATTTATGTAGTTAGTGATGGTTCTTTGAAAATGAAGAGAAGTCAGGCACCTGGGCATCTGATTGACACCACTTTATTTAATATAATGATACCAGTTGAGTTCCACTGAGAAGTTCATAATGACCTTTATTTACATTTAATTAGCACCTCTCTGGATTAATTCTTCATTTTATAAACCTAATACAATCTTAATATTAGAAGATGTGAATTGAATATGATAACAACATGTACCTGGATGCTTTAATTAATCTGTCTAAACTGAACATGCCACTTCAAATTCATAAAGATCAAGCTTTCTGCTACCCTTAGACTTCTCATCATGTTAATTGGGTGATCTGCTAGAAAACGATCTTTATAATATGACTCTGTGGCAAATAGGACATTTCCATTTGGGTATAATGAGCATGGAGAAAAAGCATGCAATTTTTATTTCAGATGCTTAGTTTCATGGAAAATAAATGAAAGCATTAACATTGATAAATCATAGATTTTTTGAATTGGTAAAAAATAAATAAAATAATTTATATACGTTTTAGTATTTCTATTAGAGTTTATTGTTTTTGTGAAAAATATTATATTGCATGCACAAATAATATGTATTTGCCTACATATCTCATGCATATATTCTTTAAGCCTATGTTTTGACAGTTATAGGAAAACATTCTATAGGAAAACGTTCTGCCCACATTTTATGTGATTTCAATATTAGTGATGAAGATAAAGGTGAGAAACCAATCAAGAAATATATGACCATGGAACCCTAATGGTTTGAATTAAGGGTGACTAGAATGATGATATCAGGATTCTTTAGGAAAGTAGCTGAGGATATCAAATATAAAATATTGGTAATTTACCAAAATGCCTTTTTTTGAACTTGAATTCTTCTACTTGTTTAACTGTTCTCATTGGATTGAATTCGTGACAACAAAATTACCACCGATTCTGAAATTAGAGTCTGTTGCCACTAAATAAATGATTAGAGGTTATGTTAGAGGCATATTCCATTAATTTGTGATTATTAGCCATATCCAGATTAAGAAGACAATCTAGTTAAGAGATAGAACCAGTGCTATATGAATACATAGAGAATAACAACTGAAATACTGTTATAAAGTTTATAGTTATATAGTTTACTCTAGAAAATAGTTTAGGACATCCTATCCTAATTAAGTCTGTAAATTGGGATTGATGCCAAACCAACCAAAATTAGTGCCCCAAATGTCTAATATATAGGATAAAGTTTCTCATGATATGTTCTCTGTTCCAAAAACTTAAGCTAATGTTGTCCTATAACAAGAGCAATGATTTACCTGTCATATTTCATAATTAGATTTTTTTTAAACTTTTCATTATTCCTAGATAAAAATGGGGCATTGAATTTGATTTCCAGTTAGCTTTAAGTGAGACTTTCACTTTACATGTGAAAGAATATTAATTTTTAGGTTTTCAATCAATCATCTTTCTTTACTTATTGCCCCTGTCATTCCTCTGTGTATCTTTTTCTTGATCTTTAACTGTCTTCTTTAATTATGTACTATCACTAAAATGAATTTTTTTAGCTTGAAGTTACAGATCAGGAGTCAAAAAATATTTTTCTCCAGAGAAACAGGAAGTTAAGCAGTAATTAGATACATTTAAGACCAACTTGAGCAAAATTAATAAATTGTCCATAAAATGTTAGCTAACATTCTTTTACTCAAACATTTGATAACACTATTTTTCCTTTGTTAAATATAAATATTCTATACACACATTAAATAAGCCATTTGAGTTCAGTGAGATTAAATAAAAGAAAGCAGCATTGTACTCAGGTTAGATACCAGAAACTAATTTTTTTAGTACTAGCTTTTTCTCTGCTTAGTTCTATAACTTTTGATAATGTCTATTGTTTTTGAACCATCACTTTTGTCTTCTGTAAGACTTAATTGATCTGGCAGTGATTTTGTCATTCCCTTGATCCTTATATAAACCACTATGGGTTATTATGAATGAATAATCTTGCTTAAATCTTCTTATTTAAACCATAATCCTAATGTTTACCAATTTTAAGAATATAGAATTTGATCTGTTGAATTCACTTTTCATCATTCCTTATTTTGTTGACTGTCATTACTTGGCATTGAAAATGTTTTATTTTTATTTGAGTTCAATATTATAGTCTGTATGTTTAAGAGCAATATCATGCACTCATTGTACAAATTATAAAGTAGAATTAATAAGTAAATTTTTCATATGATTAGTGTTTAATGCCTTGTCATATTTAAAGACAAAACATAAAGCACTGTTTTGCTCTCTTAAATATGTACCTATCACACTGCTCTTCATGTTGAAAGTTAGAACTAAGAAGCAATCCATGTTGTTTAATATTGTAAACTTTCTTTTCTCCAGAAAAAAATTGAATTATTATCAATAATTGATTTGGAATTTTGAAATTTCCTGTAGGCGATGGAAATTATATACCATAATCAAGGGTATTGGTTAGGCAAAAGCATTTATGTGCCATATTTGAGGATGGTTAAAAAAAAATTGAATGTGATGTTGGTTTACAACAATATTTATGATTGAAAGGCACAGGCACAGCTTTTAAGATGCATTTTATCACACTACGTCCATCACCAAAGCACTCATAATCATCCACCACTATTAACTTAATGAGAAAAAAATCAATGATAAAAATTTAAATAACAAAAATATGGATAAAATATTTCTCTAACACAATATTTCCAGTTTAGTTGTGAGCATCTATAAATTTGTAAATAATTTCATTAATTAAAGTAGCCCAAGAAAGAAAAAAGCTGCTTGTGAGACTTAATGATGTGAATTTGACTAGTGTCTTTAACTTTTCTCAGTTTTTGTTATAACAACTACAAAACAGTGATATACTCAATTCATGGAACTGTTATACTAATTGAGTGACATTAAGTAAAAACATGATTTTGTATTTTACTTACTTACTTTACATACAAGAAATGTTTATTTCTTGATGATTCCAATAGGTTTTTTTAAGTAAATGAGACTAGCCAAAAAAAGCATTGCAATGTTTGAGAATAAAATGGAGCTTCTACGGGCTTTTATTTTTTCTGTTTGCTATGAAAGCTTTGCAGAGATAATGAAAATACTTTAAAATTAATCTATGTGAACAAATCTATGGTTTTTAATATGTTCAACTTTTCAACTGTCATGACTACATAATTTTAGAACATGTTTAATCATTCCCTCAAGACTCCATACCCTTAAGATATCTTTAATAACTCTGTATATAAATCTCTCTGTATGGATATATGTATTAGATCTCATATACATATATTATAAATATATTAAAAAGTTCGATGTTGTTTTTTAATAACACATATTGGCTTCTTTAACATATTTTCAATTTTCCTCCATATAATAACATTTAATAATTTTTAAAAAATTTCTGATTGCTGATTTATATGCCCTTGTGTGGATATTTCCAGGTGTTTATCTAGCTCAAGGATCTTCACCATTGTATCATGTTAGCTGCAGGCTGTTATCAGATGTCCTCAATCAAGCAGTTAAATTTCTTTTCCTTTTCTAGATTTTGGAGAATTTCTTTATGACTTAAAAGTTGTCAAAATTTTGTCAATTGCTAATTTTAGACTTTATAGCAATCATGCGGTCGTTTTATTCTATTTTTTTATTAATATGCCATATACGGAATTTTCCAAGTTTATTTCTATTATTTTTCCCCAAATTTTATTCTTTCATGATTAGAGAACATGTATAATTGAGAATCCAGCCCTTTTAAATTTAATGGACACTATTTTATGGCCTAGTATATGATCAATCTTAGAGTTGTCCCACGTATGTCTGAGGTAAACCTGTTTTCTTCTGTTGGTAGGTGGAGTTCTTCTGTTAGTGGGTGGAGTTTTCTAGAGATGTTCATTGATTTTAGTTATTTTACAGTACAGGTCAAGTCTCTTGTTTCCTGTTTATGTTCTGTTCCATCCTCCATTCATCATAAAATTTGGGTTACTTTTTAGCGATTATATTTGAATGATAATTTCCCTACTTTTTTTTTTAACTAATGAATTAACATTGTTTTATTCTTTATTAATATTTTGACAGTGTAGGATTTCCTAGGTGCGGTCATTGTAGCTTTCCCATAATCAGAACACGCATTATGCTCCACCACAGTCCATTCAGCTTCCTCTCTTCTCCCACTCCTCCACACTCCCCACCTCTCTCCACTCCGCCCCAAATTCCCATCCTTCTCTTAAATTCTGTCAGTAATACTTTATGTATTTTAAGGTTTTGTTCTTTGGTGTCTCTGTCTTTTACAATACAGAGTGGTGCTGTTCTTCGACAGGTGATATCATGGGCATGACAGTTCGTTTGGACTTTTCTTCCACCCAGACTGATGGTGGTTTTATCCGAACACTTTGGAGGTGTTATCCTCTTGTCAACTTCGAAACTTCGGACTGGTCAATCTATATTGGTATCATTCTCAAATATTAGCTCACTAATTGAATCTCTTATTTTTAATAATGCCCAAGAACATATATGGGGCCAAAATCTGGTCAAATTAACATGTGACCTATTTTGAGGATCTTTAATGTCAGTCTCTGAGGCTTGCTGAGACCCCAGCAGGGTTCTTTTAACGAAAATCCTTATTATTTTGACAGTGCCTTTAAGTTAAACTTTCCACATTTTGCTTCAAATGAAGTCATGTCCCTTCAATAGTTCATGTCTTTGACTGTACCTGTCTTGAGTAAAACATCCTTATTTTAACCGGGCACAGTGGTGCGTGCTTGTAAGCGACAGCTTAGGAAGTCACGGCGGGGTATGGGGATCTTGGTTCACAACCCCCCCGAGGCAACACAGCGAGACCTAGCTCCAAAAAAATAGCTGGGCGTGGTGGCGTGCACCTGTAATCCCAGGTACCTGGGAAGCTGGGGCTGGGGATTGCTTGAGTCTGTGGTACCCTGGGCAACATGAGCCTGTGGTCAAAAGTAGTGAGACCTAGTCTCAAAAGGAAAAAGGAAAAAGGAAAATCATTACTTTGAGCTGAATGGGAAAAGAGAACTGGCCACAGCTTGAATTGAGTCAACTGTCATTATTCCTCATTATTTCTCACTCTCAAAATGTTGTGCTTTATTTTGAATAAAATATATTTACATTTGCATAAGAAAATTTACAGCCTTTATATTTTAATTTGTTTTTAATTTTTACCTCTTATAATTGTTTTTCAAAGTGCAAGATTTCCATAGCTACTCTGTCACCTTTCTGGAGAGCTTCTCTCCTCCCACATGTTTTCAATTGTTTGTTTTGTTTGTATTATCTGGTACAACTTTATGGAAAGAGCTCTTTGTGGTATAATTTTTGTCTTCTACAAATGTTTTCTGGCCACATCATATGCAAAACTACTCCAGTCAGAGGCTAAGTGATCGCAAATCTGAGGGAAGGTTAAAATTACGAAGCTTTTAGAAGAAAACTAAAAGGGAATATCTTTACAGTTGATTAGCACTCAGATATTTTGTAGGTAGTACACAAAAATCAATAATCATAAGAATAAAATAATAAAGTTTATCAAAATAACATATTCATCCTATTCATACTACACCAAGAAAATACACAGGCAAGCTATAATTCTATGAACATTCTAGTATACATAAAGAACTCTTTCTAGAATAAAAAACTAATTGAGAAGGGGGATACAAAAAGCTAGAGTACACATTTTAAAAGGAGAATACACAACCAGTTAATAAATACACTGAAACACCTCTGCATTTTCAGTTACCAGGGAAATGTAAATTAAAAACATAATGAAATTCTACTAAATACCTGTAAGAATGGTTAAAATTAAAAGATTAATGACAACAAATGTTGATAAAGATGTGTAACCACTAAAATACTGCTACTAAGTAGTTTCTTATAATGGTACCTAGACACCAACATTATGATCCATCCCACACTTAAGTATTTATCTAAGAGAAGTGAAAGTCATATATTCTTTAAATATTCATGCAAGCTTTTTTTCCAATAGCCTCAAACTGGAACTAATCTAAATTCCATCAGAACAATGGCAAATGATTTGTGTTATATGTACAATAGAAAGTTTTTCTAAAGCTGTTAATCAATTGCTGCTATAAGCAACACCATGAATAAATTTTACAGAAATTATGCTCTATGCAATAAACCTGACATGTAGGAGTACTTATCGTTGGACTACTTCTAATTTCTAGAAAAAGAAAACTGTAGCAAAAATAACCAAAAAGCAAAGACACCTTAGTATTGGGTAATAATATAGAAAAAGTGTGCAGGAGCTATTGGGTGATAACAAGGGGTTAAATTGCTTGGGTACATGCATTTGTCAAAACTTTTCTTGAAGTTAAAGATTGTGCATTTTACTTTATGTAGTATTTTTTCAGTAAAAAGATTTAAAATATATTGATAGGCATAATAGAGCTAAGAATGCTAGAAATCTGCTCTTTCATCTATAACTCAACTGCCCTTTTATTTTCAATTTACTTGATATGTTATCATGAGCTAAAAACAAACTCACAGTGTAATTCCCTGAAAGTTATGTAATCTTAGTGAGAATAACTATTAGCATAATCTAGAGTCAGAATTTGACAGGAACGAACAGCCTGTGTAAACGTAGAGGTGGGACTTAGGAGACAGGCCATATTTAAAACATGAAAGCTTGACATGGAAAACAAATATTTGAGAAAAAAAAAAGTCATGAAGATATTAATCTGTAAAATTTCGTATTAAATTAATAAGGAAGCACACAAAATATAATTAATATGGAAGAAGTCAGACGATAAAGACAGACAAAAAATATGGAAAAAATAAATTTTAACATAGTTATCGTGCCCTGGATTTGCCTTAGATTTGTTTTGTTTTTCTAGTTTATTCTTTCTAATATGCAAAGTCTAGTGCAATCTGTTAATAATCTTTGAAAATTCTTCAATTTGATTCGCAAATTACTGATAGAAAGTCTATTTTCTTTCAAGCTACTTTGACTTGTTCAAAATATTCATATGCTTTATTTCATTTCTTAACAGAAACAATAACAGAAATAAGGGGAATAAAACAAAGCTAAATTTCATAGATAAAAACCTGATCTGTGAGTAGTCTCTTGCAGTAAATATAAGAGAGTCAGACTTTCTGGCACATAGAAAAATTCTATCCAGATACCATTTTATATGATCTTGATTAAACTAATACAGCTATAAACATAGTCCATATTATGTCTCCTCTAGCAGAGGTTAAGACCATGAGCATTTTGGTAATTCATACCAGGTTAAAATTTCAGCTCTGTCCCTTAATAGCTGTATAGCTTCAGACAAATTACTTAACTTCTTTGAACTTCACTGTCTTCATCTGCAAAATTCAAATAATGTTTACCTGAGAGAGTTAATTTAATTGAGGAAAATAAATGAAATTACTTGATATCTGATACTAATTCTATACATCCTTTTTTTCAGATACATGACAGCCTAATGAGGATATTCTGCATAGTTCAGATAGCTGTTTCTATTGTAATTAAAGTTTATTTGAATCACAGTTTAGCAATCACAATGGTAGTTGAAAAGAAGCATGAGAACACACTGACAAACTTTACACAGATTATCTTCATTAATTTATGACAGGATTTACTATCATTTGGAACTTTTCAGTTACAGGTGTTTTCCCTAACAGATTGACAAACTCTTAGTATTGGGTAGACTGGTAGAGATTTTATTCAATTCTTCAGCTAGGTTCATTTGTCTTTTTTCTCTCCTGTTTCAGGAAATGAGTTTTTCTGATCTTCACCTATTGATCCTACTACATCTCTTAGTCTTAGAGTTGTAGTCTTTCCATAATTCATCATTTAGTAAATACTAATTTTTCATCTTACACAGCTTCCATATTGATTGATGATAAATGTTCTAGCTGACTAAGATAATGTCTACTTTTAAAGAGTTAATAAACTTAAAATCAAGATTAGGTAATCATTTAACTAACTTACAACTGAAAGATGGAAAAAAACAGGGTTGCAAAACATTATTTGGTAGGAATTGGGGATTTGAACATATGAGAATTCTCCAGTAGCTCTAAACTGATGTCTGAAAGTATACGGGTGTTTGTAAGTACTACGTAAGCAAAAAGCCTTAAGTAAAAAATGGGTGCCTTAAATTTCTTAAAGAAAGTCTACGTGATGGGAGCTTAGAAAGGCTATAATGGGTTAAGACAATAATAATTAAGTTAGGGTTGAACTGAATGATGAAATTCCTTCCAGGTCATTTTATATATTCTTTCATTATGAAAGCTTGTTTTACATAGTAGGAAAGTTTCATTGCTAATTCTGCATTGTACTGTCTTTGATAACCTTCTTCAGTTTGGATTCCTTGGAGATAGACATTCAATCTGCTGTAAAGATTGGACTTTCTCCTTGGTTGCCTGTACCCAAGGTTCTGACTCATACTCTCTAGATTTTTAAGATTTCTCCTTATTTAATTTGCAGGCTCAGATTAGTGACACCACTGGAAATAACTCTATACCCCAGGTCAGTACCATCTGCCTGATGAGAACATATCCTAATTCAGGACTGAGATCACACCAATGATCCTCTCTTTCTGACTAAACTGAGTGTGATAGTCTAAAATGAAAATTTTACTTTCAGGTTGGTATCATCCTTTCCTCTGTCAATCCTTATAACTACTGCAATAGATTCATAATTTCCATTATTAGACTTTAAAATGTGCCCAGCTTTAACTATACCTTTCTTCCTTCCTTTCAAAAAATCTCTGTAAAATGAGTATTCTTGGGTCCTATTTACCAATGAGAAATGTGAACTTTATTGAGGTTTACTCACTTGCCTGAAGTTGCAGGGAGTAGCAAATACAACTATCTAAAACCAAGACTCTCTGATTTAAGAGAAAAATGGCAGCAGTAACAACATAAAGCAATGTTAGCTATTCTGTGCCTTGTTATAAAGAGATATCCTAATTCAGAGCTATGAATACGAAGTAGAATAAAACTACCTCTAAAATAATTATCCCTCAAGACACAAGAACTCTTTTTCAGAATTTTTTGTTTTCCTATTTAGCTCTTTTCTTTTATATGGGCTCATGAATTAATTCCTGAATTCATACCTCCGTGCATTTATAAATCTTACAATACTTCCTAAATTCTTTAGTTCTTAATCTCTCCCACTCAGCAGTAAAAGTTGGTTCAAACCATATGATAATTTCTCAAAATAAATCACAGTGCTTCAAGTCAGTTTTAATTCTATATTGAACAAGTCCTGTCTTTTGCTGACAATTTTTTCTGCCTTTTTTTTTTCCTTTCAAATTTTCTTTCAGTGACTAGCAAAATTAAGTGAGGTGAAAGAAAAATCTATTTGTTACTTTTAAGATAGAAGAACATTCCATCTTGTTTTTCTGATTACTAAAGTAGATCCACTACAATGAAAAGAAATGAACTGTGTGAAGAAGGCTCACACAGTACCAGTTAATATAAATCTAAGATAAAGTCATAATAAGAAAACTCATTACTAGGCTTCTCATAGTGTTTTCTAGAATAGAAAAGCTGTCTATGTTAACAGTATAGACAGATTCCATAACCACTATAAACTTTAGTAAATGTCCTTCCTACTGTTTTTTTTTTTTTAATCAAAATATATTTCAGGACATTTTCCGGTAAAAAATCATCATGTAATTGTCTTTAATATTTACCTGTTTAAGAGAATAGAGTACTAATCACTATACATTATGCCATTATGCATTGTCAAGAGCAAATAGTTTATGATAAAATAGAATTATATAAAACATATAAATAGTATGTTGCATAGTTAATATCCTAATAATGTTTACCCATTAAAAAGAAATTACAACTGGGACTAGAACTTAGAGAGTGACATATGGATTTTAATTTCAGACTATGAGATGGAGAATTGTTGTATGGTTTGTGAAATATGTTGGCTTTGATGAGCTACTGCAATTTGTGTTGTATTTCATTTGGGGCTTCTCAGGATTCAAAATTGACTCCTTATTGAAGCTTTTTGTATGAATGACATCCTTTCTGGAGCATCCATCCTCTAACATTTAATTAATATGTCTTTCTGGCACTTAAACTATCATCTAAATAGGTTTTTGTGTGTGGGTGGGATGGGTAGTTTAAACCAAAGAGGAACAAAAGTAAACACTGGACTCATTTTCATCACATTGCCAAGAGACACAACTATAGACAAGCATTCACTGTTATGATAAGCAAGAAATGCATTTCAAATCCCATTCAGGGTGCTGAAAATTCCACCCTTAATATATTTGTAAACACATTGTCATAAAATCAAACTCCTTGCCTGATGTTGATGGTACATCACTTGGAAATTGTGCAGGGGACCTGAATCTAGGAAATGTAATTTCCCTGTTGCTTACCTTGTGAAAAACCCTATTTTTAATATCAACTGGATATGAGCTAGAATGATTGTGACAACCTCATCTCTAATGCAACGGGAGTTGTGGTTATTTTAGAGTTTGCTTATAGAAAAACACAGAAATATCTTATAGGGAAACATAGACTGCATGCATCCAATGCTGATGATTTTGAGTAGATAATCCATCTTCTGGCTACATTCAGGATGCAGAAACATTGACCAAAACAATCCCACTTTCAAAAGTATTTGTGTCAAAAGCAGCCTAATGTGTTTGAATTCTTGAATACACATTTAGTGCAGTGCGTATAAACACATATAGTGAATATCTTCGCAGTTCTTTTTCTCTAATCATACTAATATGTAGTCCATATTTATTTGTATATATAAATAAAAATACTTTTATTTAAATAAAAATAATTTGTCTAATGTAGTATTCTTTGTCTTCTTTTTAAATGCTTGTAAACATTTTATATTTTTATGATCTATCTTAAACCACCACGCATAGTGAGCTAACATACCAAAATATGACACAATCCATTTGGACATATTTATTAGCATCCATTCTAAAATTGACACTATTTCAAACTGATGTGACAATATTTATTTCTTTCATATTTTTTATATTTCATCCTGTATTTGATTTAGACAATGCCTCCAAATTTGCATTAATCCCAGGCACTTTGAAAATCACTAATTTAACAAGATGAGCAGTCATTTATTTAATATGTTAAAGACTTTAAGAAAATTTTGCTCATAATGGTGAAAATCTTTAATTTCATAAGCTATTAACAATGGGAAGATAGCAAATGACATTATTTTTCCTTTTAATAGACCATCATTTTTTTTATTAGTGACATTTTGGCATTAGATGCTCATTTGTTCTGTATAAGAAATCAAATGAACTTTTTTTTTTAATACATGCTTTCACAATCTGGTTTCTCCTGACTGAAACGGGGCTTCGACTCCTTTCTGTTTACTAACTGGGTATTATATCTAAAGCGCTCCCACACTGTTACTAATGCCTTTATGTCCCAGGATGCTGCACCATTCCTGGCATTTAATCATGCTTGGAAGAGTCTGGAAGACCTGTAGTTCTCACCTTCCTTAGTGCTTATATTTTAAGTTTTTTTTTTAATTTTTTTTAAATTAAAACTAAACATTTGAAAGCCATGCTACAATCCTATTGACTGTTCTTTTGTCCTTTCTGCACTTCTCAGAAGTATAGTTTAAGCCTTAGTAAACAATCATGGACATCTCAGAGATGCTGGTATGCAAGGCCTGCCATGATGCAGGTTTATGGATACTCACCAAGTCTTACCAAATTAGACTCTGCAATATTGTAGGATAGGAAAATATAAATTTGTTTGCATTCGTAGTTCTGACTCATACCTCCCAAAGCCTAGAAATTTCCTAAGTGTTACAGGTAATAGAAGTATCTTTATGTGGATGAAACCACTTTAGTAGAAACTCCCAAGAATCTCTGCTGTTTGCCGTGGAAGCAACCAAGTGTCTGGAGGTTTGAAACTTTCAGTTCAACCCTGCCTTTTATGGAAATAAGAGGGAACAGGTGTTAAGTACAATCACCAATGGTTGACTTGCTAAGGTAATAAAGGTGTCTTTTGTTATGTGAATGAAGTCAGTTTAGGGGAAACACCTAAAAGTCTCTGCAGTTTGCCATAGAACAAACTTAGAGGAATTTCAGTTCCACCCTGATCTTAATGGCAAGTAAGAGAGGACTGATGTAAAGTTCAATTGTTAATCTTTGATAGCATTTTCAATCATGCTTATGTGGTGAGGCCTCAGCAAAGTCCAAAACCAGAAGCTTTGTGGAGATTTCAAAATTGTGAACATGCGGAGATTTGATGAGAATGGTAGCCCTAGGGAAGGTATGGGAACTCTGGAGTCTTTCTCCATTTTCTCCATGTCTTGCCTTATGCATGTCTTAATATGCCTGTTTCTAGTTCTGTAAGCAGCTCTAGAGATTAATGGAACCTGTGGAAGGAGTTGTGAGAATTCTTGGTTTATACAGCCATTTTATCAGAAACACAAGTAATAGTTTGTAACTGGCACTTACACTGGAGGGTGATCTTGGAAGACTGAGCCTCTAACCTGTGAAATCTGATGCTGGAGAGTTATAGAGCCAGAATAATTGAGCAGAATTGTGTTGACTCTGCTGGCATTTGAGAATTACTTGTTGATGAGGGGAAGGTTACACATACTCATGTTAGAATCGAGTCCAGGAACTCCTAAGTGACTTTAGGTTATTCTTTACAAAATTAATAATCAATTGTCCCTTTTGAGGAAAAATAGAGTTATCTAAAAAAGAAAGAAAAAAAAAACAAGTGGGAAAAGTGGATAAAAGGATTAAAATTGGAACTTGGGAATTCTAGTACATGGCAACCTTTGACCAACCAAGGGTAACAGTATATCTTCCCAAAGCCAAATGTGTTGCTGTGTTTAGACCCTGTATTAGAAGATGGACTTTTAGCTACTACAAGAAAAAAAAAAAATTAGGTTAGCTTAAATTTTCTGGAGTTTGTTGTAAAATAATAACAGTAATTGCTATTAAATTCTCAAAATATTTTCAATAAAAGCAGTACAAGGTTTTTTGTGTTTCTTTTTTTTTAATATTCAATGTGTGTGTTTTGTTCAACAAAATGAAGAAACTTTAAGTTGTCATGTATCCCATTTCCAGCGACTCTGTTCTCTCAATTTAGTGGTAACCAAGAATGTTAGCACAGCACATTGGTTCAGGAGTAGATCACTAACCCAAAATGGACTGATGATAATTCCTCTCCTTTCTTTTCCCACTCTAGCCCCACTAAGTGGGGCTGAAGTTTCATTCAAAATGAACTCAACCAGAGAATTCCTTCCCTTAAAATTCTGAACTTAATAAAGGGACCAAGTTAATATATTTGTGGCATGCTGGTTATAAGATACAAAATTCAAGAACTGTCAATGGTTTTATTTTTCACAAGAACAAGTTATGGAAAAAGAATAACTAGTGTTAAATTGCTAGTTTCTCAAACTGGAGTCACACTTATGCACATGTAACCAACATAGTCAAGGATTAAATTGAAGGTTCAGTCTTCAAATATGGTTACTCATTTAAATTTGATATATAATCAGCGACTAACTATAAAAGATTAACATTATTAACAAAATTTTCTTTTCTAATAAGTTGTTTTTCCCTGTTAAGTCTAAATACTATATGTTTCTTGTCAGTATGATTGATGTAATTTTTATCTCCAAGTGCCAATTATAGAAGCAAAAGAGCACTCTATACTTAGTTTGAAACTGTCAGCATGCTTTTAGGTCAAAATATCTGGAAACTTGTAACTTTAAAGCACACTCAGGATTTGTAGTAATGACCTTCATTTTTATCTCTAATCTTGGAGGTTATTGAACATTATCTTTGTTATTTAAGAATCTCAATCATTAAAATGATGTTGTCAAGACTGTTAAAAAACTAAAAGGACATTTTAAAAATGTATATATTTTTAGAAACTTGAACTAAACAACTTGAACTAAATAGGTTAGTATATATTTTCGTTGTAGAGATCTGTTAATAATAATTCATTGTGACCACAGGTACAACTTATTCAATGCCATAATGAAAGCTTTACAAATATTGACTCATTTAATTTTCACAAAATTATCTGAGGTGTTATAATTTCCATTGTATAGGTAAGAAAATTTCAAAGCAGAGAAGTTAGACAACTTGCCAGTTTCACTGATAATCTGTCACAATTATTTGGCGTTCTACTGGAAATAGATGATCTGTTTCTCCACATCCACAGTTTATTGGCAGAGCCTGAAATGACGGGATTTAACCTGCCTAATATTTTTCTGGACTCAACAGTTCTTTCTATGGGCAAATTCCTTCATTGGCATATATTAGGAAGAGCTCCGAAATAATAAGATAAAATGGAATAAAATAAAGAATGAAACTGATTCTCAGAGAAAAGAAATACTTAAGCCATAAATAACCAGGCAAGTTAAGAAAAATGTTCCTTGAGTCTTCTTTGGACCATTATTTCACTTATCACAAGAGGAATGAATATGCCATAATGCAGCAAAGAGGACATTTGGAATCAAAAAGTCTAGATTCTAGTTCCCGGCGATATACCACTTCCTGTCTATGTGAGCTTGAACATGACACATTACATCTCCAACATTAGATGACTCATCTTTGAAATGAATGTAAGAATCCATGCCTTAATGTTCTTAAGTGGTTTTCTTAAGGAACAAAAAGATCATTCATGCAAAATACTTTATAAATTGTGAAGCACACAAATGCTATAAGGCATTCTACATTAAAGTTACAGGCTTTAAAATGTTAAGTATCAGAATTGCCAATTATAACCACCCAAGGCTATAATGTGAAGTTATCTTTATTTACATTGATGTAATATTTGCTTGAAAAAATTTCATTAAAATGGGTCATGTCAAATTTGAAGTATCTTGTGTTACATTCTATTCCTGTAGACATAAATTTTTGTGTTAAAATTCAAACTAAGTTTAAACACACTTGTCAATATTCTGGATATTTTCTCTTATTTTAATTATGATTATTACTGATAGAATCTCATGTCCTAGTTGTAATATTAGACAAAGAATAATATCACCAACCAATTTACTGTAATTTATTTCCTATTTACTGCAGAACAAAGATGATGGTAGCATTAAAATAGTTGATCATTCTTTACTCATCTGAGTTGTCAATTACAAACTTAGAGAAAAATTTTACTCCAAAATTTGCACAGCCTTCCTTAAGAATGTTAATATTCATTGATATATTTATAACCCTCTTGCTGTTGACTTCAAAAAACAATTTTAAAAACAGATTGTTTGTTAAATTGACCCCAAAATGCCCAAACATATTGGTTTAAAAAGCTATGTAACTGTTGCTCTAACATCACTGAGTCCTTTCGTATTCAAATAGTTAGCCTTTAAAATGAAAATTTAGGAAAATTAAATTGTTACAATTAAATAAGGCTTAGCAAAATATTTTTCTCTTTTAATTATATGATGTAGTATGTGGAGACACCCACCTTTTGGAAATAAGTGCAACTACTTTATAGTATTGAGGAAGGGAAGGAACAACTTCAAAACTTATTTCCTGTCAGTATTAAGTTCAGTTGTATCAAATTATATGTGTAATTATTACCAGGAAGTAAATTGACATTGAGAGAAAAGGTTAGGACATTTATAAACATTTTTATATGTGTATGCGTGAACTTACAACTTTAGAAACAAAAATATCAACTAACTAAAAAAGGACTTTTAAGTCTTTTTAGGTCACAAACTTTTTCTGGAATTTAGTCAGGATGACTTCTAACTACTACGTGAGATGTTTGAAAGAACATAAGTATCTGATTTTACAAAGCACACTATGTTCTCTACAAGGTCATAGATTTCATGGAAACGAACAAAAGCATTTCTGAAGGGTCTTTTAAAAATATACTTATAAATAACATATTTGTTGTAAGAAAACTCCACTACATTTTATATTATACCTGATCATTTTTCTCTAGCTGCTCTCTCTATATGAGTCTGGAAATTTCCACTGCAAGAGTATTCACTTAGGATTTATAGAAGAAAATATATGAAAGTAGTATCTTGTCTCTACCATTCACTAACTGACAACACTATCCAAATTATTTAACTTCTTTAGGCCTCAATTTTATCATGAATAGAACTGACATATTGTTACCTATCTCACAGATTGATTGAAAACAATAAGGATAGTTAATGAAAGTAAAATTCATGGACCATTGCTTGTGTATAGAAAGAGCTAGAATATTTATTTATGTTATCAGATTCATACCCTCACTGTGTACATGAGATACTGATATGCAAAGAGATACCAGGCCTTACATAATGATGATCATTGGTATCAGGTGAGCCTTTTAGCTAGGCTTTACCTGCCCTCTATCTTTAAGTAACAACCAGCTTCTTTGCATTACAATTTCTCTTGTATAAAACTCTGTTTTTAAACATTGGATTTTTGATTGATAATATTTTTACTCATATGACTCTTTGTCCCAGCTACCTTTGATATCATTGATCCAAGAAAAATGTGTTCTAATCCTTAGCACAGTGTTCTGGAACATGCTAGTAGTTCAATAAATACTAAGAGTTGAATAGTGAGTAAGTAGATGAATGAGTGTGAATGTAAGAGATATCTTGATTCAGAAAATCAACCTATACATATACTCCAGGTGGAATGATAAAAAAAAAAAGTTCTTTTTAATCTTTTGTAGTTGATTTTATCATCATCAAGCCAAATTCTTAAAGTGTACAAAGACAATTTCAGTCACCCTCTTTAATAAATGATGCAGTTTCTAAGTAAAACAATTCAATTTCTCTTAATTGTTGCAATTATTGACCATCTGATTACAAGTGTGCTTGCTTTAAGTAGAAACTTGCTTTGAAGTGTTGCTAAAGTAAAGATATTTAAATCAACACCATATTGATTCTGCTGTAATAGTGAATGAAACCCTTAGCCACCTGGTTCCAGTCCCTGATTAAGATGTGATGGCCAAGCACTACTCAGCTCAGAATAACTTGACATGTGAATTATGAAGTTGGTCTTAGCCCTATAGACTGAACATAAATGAACATAAAACAAGTTACTAATTATCTCTGAATAACAGAAAAGCAAGTAAAATTAAAGGGTGGTATTGAAAACATAAGTAGGAAAAATGATATGAAGAAAACAAGATGAACAGTGCAAAAAATCACATTTAACCTTAGCTACTTGATACAAACTTTTGTATTTTATACCTACCTATTTTTATATGTCTAAGAAAAAAAAACAGTCTGGTAAAGGTGAAAAGCTGTTATAATGGGCTCTTGTGTTAATTAAATAACAAGTGGCAAAATACTGAAGAATGGAATGATGGGGAAGATATTTCAAAAGAAAGAAATCTAAAAGGCTGAACAAATATGAAAAAAAAAAACAGGAAAAACATTAAATTGTTAGGAATATATTTCTTATCACTCCTTTTGTCCTTTGCATAAACAAAACAAAAAAAAAGTGTTTTGGTAGTGGACTATATCATGCCTGAATTATTTTGCCTTATTCAATGTGGCTCACCCATAAAAGATGTGTGGGTGGGAATTTCCCTTTGTCACCTCTGCATGAACTAAAGAGCTCATCTTTCACACAATATTGAGTTATAAAGAAGAAATTATTGAATAAAAGAGAACATGAAGAGTTTTACATCATTGTGCAACAAATTCTATTAAATACTTTCCCTATACAGGGAAACAAATAAAAGATTGTCATCTTTTCACACACTGCTTATAATTTAATAGCATGACATGTAACCAACAGGATAAATGATACTTTCAAGGCGATTGAGCTGTTCATTTTTAAAAATAGGGCTAAGAGTGTTAATAAGGGTTAACTTAGAATTACTTGGAAATAAATATTTTTTTCCCCATTGAGATAATGTTGGTTTACATCTTTGAGTTTTAGAAGTATGGGATTGCCCCCTTCATGTGTTATTACTGCACTACACCCACCGCCAAGTCACCTGTAGACCACCACCTAGTTCAAGATGCTCCTTCCCTACTTTGTTATCATCTTTTTTTTCTTCCTCTACCTCTGATATTCTCAGTTCTATATTCAGCTTTCTAGAGTCACTTCTTAGTTTAGCGCCATCTGCCCATTTGATTTCTCTATATCCACATATACTTGAAACAATCCAGTACTTGACTTTCTCTTTTTTATTTTGCTTAGCATAAACCCTACCAGCTCTACCCTTGTTGCAAATGCAGGAGTTTATCTTTTTATAGCTGAATAATATTCCATTACAAATAGATACTCCATCTTACTGGCTCACTTCTCTTAACTTGGGGACTTGATTTCTTCCCATAGCTTGGTTATTGTTATTAGTGCCATATAGAAATTGGGCATGCTTACTACCCTTTGAATAACCGCTTTTATTTGCTTTGGGCAGATCCTTAGGACTAGAATTACTGTGTTATACTGAAGATCATTTCTAATCTTTTGAGGAAACCTCCATACTGTTTTTCCATGTATACTGAACCAGTCAATAACATTTTTATTTCTAAATTACCATAATTTTTCCAAGTTAATAAAAATATTCTATATTTTTCTTGGTTTTTGTGTTTCCTGGTTTTAAAAATTTTAATTAACCACCCCTTCTAACCAGTATGCTTCCTGATGGAAATTATTCCTAACTTAAAATAAAGAAAAATCTAAAATACAGTACTGTAGATAAGAAGACTAACCTATTATCATGACCAAGAAAAATAGGTTTATGTTAGTTACAAATTCTGAATGATCTCTCAAATGTCATGCTAATGTCTCAGTGCTTATTCAACCATCAGACAAAATACCCCATACTTAAAACCCTTCAAGACTACATTAGATCCTTACTTGTTTGAAGGTCACCTGAAATTATTCACTCACCTGCCTCATAGGGGCACTGGATGAAATGACTAATGTATCACTGATAACTACTTTAAATGGTACATATTAAAAGCCAGATTCACATCTTGTGTTCCTTTATGGAAGTGAGTGAAAAGGTAAGATAATGAAATAGTCTTTGGAGACTCAGCAAAAGAACCTTTCTGAATGCATGAGAAATCATTTTTAAAACGAGGCTCACCAAGAAAGACTGCTGCAGCTATAAAACATTGGACCCCAAAGGTATCTTTACAAATACTTTGACATATATTGCATTACATCACTGCTGCCATTTGTACACAACACTATTTTTGGTGAGAAGTGAGTGTGAAAAGATGCAGCTCTTGAGACTATTATGAGTTTATTTCAAATGGATGTGTTTTTGTACTTCACCCTTCAGCACAAAACACCATTGTATTTGAAGAAAGAGTTGCCTCTTTGAAAAGTGAAACACATTTTGAAGTTGTGATGTAATGTGCACTGTTATCTTTTTGTCAACTCTATAAAAGCACACCCCAATATCCTATTTATTTTTCTGCATTTATTGAAACAAATTATAGCTTAAATCCATGGGGAATCACACATTTTAAATTGCTCATGCTCATTCTTGTAAGTTAATAGAAAGGGATATTTATATAAATGGAGAAAAACATTCTCCACAGTTTCTAGGGTGAACAAAAGTTGTGAGCTCTGAGTTAATTAAACACGAAGCTAAGGTATTCTGGATCATGACATGGTAGGGGTCAGAAGGAATGATAATAAGAAGGAATACAATCAGTTTCAAAGTGTCAGTATGTTTTAGGGAGGGTAAAAAAACCTGCTGTATTGAGTTCCCAATTTAATAAATTCTTCCAAAGCAGTAGCATTTGACCTACCTTTGCATCAGCATTCATGCTATCAGCTATACAAGCAACTGACACATGATGTCAACATTGCTTGTAAGTTAGAGTGATCAATACAAAATTGACAGGGGGAACTGCAATGTTAATAAGTGTGCAAAATTCTAATAACAAAAACAAGCTCACTCCCTCCAAATATGTTTTTCTCCATAATACTGAGCTCTGTGACTAGTACATGTTTCATGCCAGAAGGGGCTTTGCAAATGTATTTCATATAGAAAGCTTATTTTGACTTGGTTGGACCCAATCTAATCACACAAATCATTAAGAATAGAAAACTCCACCTGAAGGCAAAAGGCTAGCATCTTAAAAGGAAATCAGAGAAACTGGGGACAGGAGAAAGATTCATGCTTGCTAGTCTGAAGCTGGAAGGGCTTACAAAACAAAGCAGGCGGTAGACTTAAGGAGATGAGTAAAGCTCTAGGCCAGTAGCCAACTTAGAAATTGGGACCACAGGTCTGCAACTATAAAGAAGTGAATTTTTCGAACGACTGAAATGATTTTATTTGTGGATTATCCTCCAGAACCTCCAAATTGGAGTGGACTGACAACATGATATTGGCCTTCTAAGGCCCTAAGCAGAGAAACCATTCAATTATCTCCTAGAATGCTGATTCGTGGAAATTTGACAGAAAATTTATGTTATGTCCAATCACTAAATTTGTGACAATTTTTTTACACAAGTAATAGAAAAATAGTATGAGAAGGTAACCATTACACCTTGTAAACTGCATTTACCTTGTGAACTAAGCAATGTCAGTTATGTTTTCATTATGGAGTGTGGTTATTTGAGTCCTGGAGACAGGCATGCACTAAACACATCTTTTTTCGAAAGGCACAATTTTCATCACTAATGGGAATATAAGTTCTGAAAAGATAATGTTCATGTACTCAAGGAAAAGACAAATGGAAAAACCAGTAGATATACAACTACCTCTAACCTATTGGGATAATTAAAAGCTATTAATAAAGAGTATGACAAAGTGCTATAAGAAGCAGTCAGATAATTCTCTGTAAAAGCAGGAAATGTTTCCCAAGAGTGATAATGGTGTTTATTTCAGTGGGAAGAGGATTTTGGCATTGTTAGGAAGCTCCTAGTTCCCATACAAGTCTAAACAATACCATGTGTGGAATGAAGGAGTCAAATGTGAGGGTTATTCCGAAGCATTGCCATGCTCAAAAACTACCCTGAGACAAGTAGATACAAGAAAACTCGACAGCTTCCAACAGAGTATCTGGAACAATTCTGATTGGTACAGCCTTAGAGTTTTGGATACTAACAAAGTTAAAAATCAAGTCTGCAGTTTGTTTTGTCAATTAGAGCTTCCAGGTTCTCTGGCATAATTGAGGAATGTAATTTAAAGGATCTCTAAGAGTCATTTTTAATCCTCATAAATGCTAAACCATGGATTTTAGAAGAAATTTTGACTTCAAAAATCATATATTTTGAAATTAAATATTAAAAAATTAAATTTAAGAGTATCGCAGTATTCCTGCCGCCCAATTATAGAATCAGAAATTTCATGGGTATCGGGAATCTAAGCTTGAGCATATTTTTGTGATTTAACTTTAGTAAAAGTTATATTTTTGTGAACTTCTCCAGGAATATTGATTGCACAGCAAAATTTTTGATTAAGTTAAAGTTCAAATGTAACCCTGACCAAAAATTTCTCTCTGCATTTTCTTTCCTTGTTGTATAATAATCCCGCAGAAGGCAGGGTTGCAATCCGCTTCTGAGTTTATTCCAGGATTCCTGTGCTAACCTCACTTTTACATGTAATTGAAAGAGGCACTAGAACAGGTGACTGCAAATTTCCCTCACAGAAAGTTCTTGTTTCTCTTCAAAATGCTAAACAAAACTGAAAAATCAAATTTTTACCTAGGAACACATTTTTACCTAGGACAGTTCTCACAAACTGTCTGGAAAGAAAAATGCAAAGTACGTATTAAATTCTCCAGCATCATTATAGAGAAATAATATTGAGTTCATCAAAGGAAAATCATTCAGGAAAAGTGAATTCAAAATATATGTTAGATAAACAAGGCATAATAATCTTGGTTGTGGACAGTTGAATATATGCCAAATAAATGTTTAGTCATTTCTGGGTGTTTTTTTTTTTTTTTTTTTTTTTTTGGAATGGATCTCCATAATTTTGGACATTAGAAAAAGAAACAATGTAGTTAGGTCTATATGAAGCTAACTGGATGCCTGTTTATTTCTCTAGGAAACTATTGAACTGAGAAAAACAGATAAATTTTATCAAAATGGAAATTATTCAATGTGCAAGGAATATTTAATGAAGTTTTGTCTACCATATGTGATTATATATCTGTGAGTTTCAAAGATAAGAGAAAGCTGAGTATCCTTAAATTTTAAATTATCTTCTGGTCTTTCCTCAAATTATTATTGAAGAAGTGTTCTTTGTGATGTAAAGGCAGAATCATCATTTCTTAAGGTAGAATACTAAGGATGAGTATTAAAAAATACCAGTGAATGATTACAAATATTACCACTAAGTTTAACTGTATTGTAATCCTTCATGTGAATAACTTCCTCATAAAAATTACTGAAGACTTCATAAGAAAATAAAAAGAAAAACACTAGCTTAAAGGAATATGCAAATGATTATGTAAGTGAGGTGTGGAATGCTTAAATGAGCTCTGCCTAACTCCTGGTAATCACTTGGAACACTGCGTAGAAATTTTTCATAGAGATTCATATTAAGAAAAATATATTTTTAAGAGATTTAAGGAGAAAAAAGTATAGTGAGAGTACTTTAAAAGGCTAAGTATCATGAATAAGCAAATGTTGATATAGAAATAAGTATTGCATTCTTAATAACCAAAATAACAAGGACAAGTATAGAAACGGTATATAAAGGACACATTTATGATACACAATGTTAGAAAAATTAAAAATAATTTTTATTCTCATTACCTAAAGATGGACAAAATTTGCCTCATAGAACATGTACAATAAAAGTTTAAGTAACAGAACTCAAGGTCAGGTTATGTAAAACTAAACAGCTATGCTATAACCAGGGTGATTAATTGGGGAGCAATCTGTCAAGAAAATCAAATGAATAAAAAATAATTTGAAGAACAAGATTGAGTAGTCCCAATCTGCTGATTTTAACTCATTAGAAAAGAATTTCCATATTAGTAAATCATAAACAAGACTATGAACTATTGGTTTTGTTTAGAATTTTAAACTCTGAATTTTATGTCATGATAGTATTAGACAAGGAATTATGAGACTTTCTGTATAACCTAGAATAACATAAGTTCTTTGAAAATAAAGGCAAGTTAGGGCTATATATCAGGATCTTTTGAGAAGAGATAATTTGCAAACATATTAATGCTATTATTGAAAGTGAATGTGCACTAAAAATAATAGTATACAAATATACCAAAATGAGACATTTGTTTAATAACCTGGAATGTTAGTATATGCTGTGAACAGATGGAATTTATTTCCTGGGATATAGTATTCCAATAGCACTATGATACCTGTGTCTTTACATAGTGCAATCACATTTGTACTTGAGCATCTCTGAGAATAGGAAATATTATTTCAGATGTGATTGATAAACTGTCGTGAAGAAAGGAAATAATTGATTGTCACATACATGAAATTTTGAAATGTTTCAGTCAATAGATTATAATGCCCTGAGTTATAGTAGGTATAGAAAGAAGTTTAAATCACAATGTGGTTTAGTTATTTTGTAGGAGTATAAAAAAGATTACATGTGCCTGTTACACATCCATATTGGAAGCCAAGTACCATGCCTGAAGTACTGGCATTCACATGCAAAAAAGAGTGACAATGTTTGCTTTGCTTAACCACACTTCCTTTGAAAATGTGTACCAGCAGAGGTTCAGCAATTCTACTCAGTACAGATGACATGTGCTTCAATAAATCAAACACTTGGTGGGAATCTTGCTTGAATATGTTAACCTTGAAAAATAACAAGTCAGGAAGGCCCTAAAAAATAAAATTCTAAAAATAAAAGAATAAAAGCATATGTGCTTTTCTCGTTTACTTTAAGTTATGAAATCTCTATCAAATGTTTTAAAAGCATCGCTTTAAAATGTTTGAAGAAAACAGATTTTCTTTTCATAATTAATTGATATTCTGTTATAGAACACAATTATATATTCACAATATAACAAATCTATTTTAATATTATTCTTAAGCATCTTCATTCCTACTAAAACAAGATAAGTGAGAGAATTTATCTTTCATATTTTTCTGTACTTCATCAGGAAGTAAAATTTTTATAATCTATGGAAAATATGAAATTGTTACACAAATTGATAGTAAAACCATTCTGATCCAGTGATTAAATTTGAAGGAAATTGTTTCATCAGTCACTGCTTATGAACTTGAAGTCAACCTGGAAGATGGGAGCATTATATTTTCCTTGCACTGCTAAGCGGCTGATCATTCAATGATTAATAAAAACATTACTTTTGCTTCCAAGATGAAGTTAGGTTTCTGGTTGGTGAACAAATTTCCAGAATGCTAAAATTATAATCTAATTTTGTCCGACTTACTGCTTTTTTTAATTATAGTTTTTATTTTTGGATTTTGTACAGTACATGATTGCGTAATTGTTGATCCCCATGGGATAACCCCACCCCACCATGCTCCTGCTTTTTATAATGAAGTCTCTTGGAATACAGTGGGATCAGGGTAAAAAGAACTCCTATATGAATAAGGAAGCCAGAACTCTTCAGATGGCAGCGGGGTGGACATGATCCCAAGTCGCTAGAATAAGAAAGCCGATTGACCACAGTAAAGCTAAAGTCATCGAGACTTACAAATTCTGGGCTGGGCACGGAGGTGCATGCTTGCAAGCGGCAGCCTAGGAAGCTGTAGCTGGGGCCAGGGATCGTGGTTCAAGTCCCGCTGGGGGCCCGTAGCGAGACCTAGTCTCCAAAAAATAGCTGGGCGTAGTGGTGCATGCCTGTAATCCCAGCTACCTGGGAAGCTGAGGTTGGGGATTGCTTGAGTCTCTGGTACCCTGGACAACATGAGCCTGCGGTTCCCTAGGCAAATATAGCGAGACCTAGTCTCAAAAAAGAAAAATAAATAAATAAACAAATTCTGAGGGATCTATCAATAACAAAGAAGATCATCTAAATATGATGTTCTGCAATTCCTTCCTGTAAGGTATTTCACACTTGCAAATGCAAATACTTGACAATAATGTCATCCTCAATCTGCTGAGTGAAGTTTAGAACTAGTGGAGTTAATCTTGTTGGCTACAGTTTCTCAATACTTTGAAGAGACTTGACATATTTAATATTTATTGATTTATTAATTTGCCAAGAAGCATCTTCTCAATAAAATTAGAACTCAAATAAATTAAGGAGTGACTTAACAACCAAACACTGCTATATAACAATTAGAGGGGCTGAAGATAAAGGTATCTGAACTAAAACGCATGTGGAATTTTTTCAAGCTTATTATCTTGGGGCTACAGGCTGAGAACACCCACATGCCAAGGTCAGCCAAAATAGGAACCCAGCCAGTGGCCCCTAATCCACTTTGTGTCTCTAAGGTCAAGGTCATTGCAGGATTTTTTTTTTTTGATCCAAAAAAAATAATTTCTGAATAAATGCATTATGCTCATTGCTCTTTTTGCAGAGTTAAGAGAAGTCATTCTTACATTTACTTCAGACAATAAAACATTCAGAAAATAATTACATCCTCTGTTCCCAGCATAATTTATCTTCCTAATCTATCTATCAAATAATATCAGAAAACAGCCTATCAAAAGTCTGCACAAGAAATACAGATACTCTGGCCTGAGAATAGTTTTGTATTGACAATGATATTGAATCATATGTAAATATAAAGGCATAATTTAAAATGTCTTTTATAAAGTATTAGCTGTCAAATTTTCCTGCTGGAACTCAAAGTTTGAGGAATGCAGAATTCTGAAAAGACCAAGAATCTTTCTAAGTGACCAAATCTCTCCCAGCTTGTTCCCTGGACTCAGCTAGCCCATCAATTTGCAATGTTACAGAGACCGGTACAACTAAAGCCATTCCCTTGCCTTTCAGTCACAGTCCTTTGGCAAAAGACTAAAAAGGAGGCCAACCTTAAGAGTTATAGCGTCTAATGTCTTAGCTGTCCCTTAATAAGTATGTATTCAGAGCACATGGACAATGGTGAGACTGACATTGTTACTAATATAGAACAAGTCAAAATACAAAGAATTTTAAATGGCTCACATTCTTTAAAAAAATGATTTTGGAACCGTTTCTTCTTCTAAACCAGAGTCTCCTGCTGCTTGTGTTGGTAGTGAGATCTCTAAAGTGCCAGACAATGGTGGCCGTGATGAATGGTCTTCATAGTCAAAGGTGCCCTGAGTGAAAAGTAAAAGAATAAAGAGCCGGTCTCACTTGTGTGATGCCAGTTTTGGAGACAATAAATGTCTGTGCATGTACTTTTCAAGCCAGATCTTTCAAGTTGATTGTTAAGCAGTTAACTGTTAATACTTCAAAATGCTCTATTCTGTGTTAGTGGCTAGTTTATGTAGAAAATTTTTAATGCAACTGTAAGCCTAAATCTGCCTTCAGCTGAGCTTAAATAATTACTACTTTTTAAGATGGAAGAAATGAAACTTCTAGAAAATGAAGAAAATAGATATTTTTCAATAATCAGGAAAAGGATTTTTTTCACTATAATTGACATTAATGTATAATTTACATGCTCTTATACTCCTAGTTCTTAATAAATCTCAATAAGTATAATAAGAAAGAATGGTTATAAGGCAGCATCAAAAATGAAAATACTATCTTTTTCTGTTTTTAAAAGGCTATATTTTGTTTAAATGGTAGCCCTTCACTTCTTAAAATCAAATTTAGCAGGTACAGAGGCTAATCAGAAAAAAATTCAAAAATATTATTTAATTGGTGACCTAAATATGCTGTTCTAGTATGCACCAAAGGGCAACCCTGGTAAGATATACATATAAAAAAAGAAAAAAAAAGAACATTGAAGCTAGCAACTCTTCTCCCAAATCCCACTATAGTGTAAAATTGCATCAAAAGTATTATGGTATTATACCACTACCTACATCAATAAAATGCCAGTTTGACATATTATAAAGAAAAATCAGTTACACTTCAATAAACCCAACTCTCTAGAAAGAAAGGGAAGTGAGAGGTATATAGTATGCCTCATTCACAACAAGTCATCAGAGACCAAAGAGACATATAATGTTGCTGTGCCATAGCAGTGTATTTCAAAAGGAGTGGTTTCTAGTGTGAGGAATCTTGCTTTCTTAGAAGATACATTTCAAAACTAAACCAAGACAGACAGGCAATTCTGAGGTATATGAATGGGATCTTGGTCTTCCACTTCATTTTATTCTCTTATTCTGATCTTATTTGCACACACATCTGGAATCTGACTTCTATCACAATATTCATAATAAGCGCTATCCATAGCTAAGAAAATCAGCCCTCTTTAAAAGGATTCCATGACTGCCAACATTTGATCATCTAAAAACTAGAATGTTGGATCTTTTGGTCGTGATTTATAGCACCCAAAGAGCAAGCATAGATGCCAACTGCAAATTTACTATTCATGGAAGTCCTGGAAGAATGAAGAGGTATAAATAATCAGACAACTCTAACTACAAATAAATCTGCTACTGACTTTCTTTCTACTGAAGTTTCATGAAGGAGGTCAGGATATAATGGGGGCATGTTCCTGACTGACATTGACATGAAGAGGTAGCCATTCTTTCTTAGGAAAACTCTGAGAACAGCATTAGAATGCTCAGGCTATGTTCTTGAGACATGAAAATATTTATTTTTGGTCTGCTTGATTTGGGGTTTGGGGACCCATCTTCCTTGTGAATAGGTAATGACATTCTCCTGACATCACATACTTTTCCAATCATGCATACTTGGAGCAGACATCTTACATTCAACAGCCCTGTTACTTTTTCATAATCATTTTTGCTATCTTTGAGATGAAACAAGTTCAAACTCTTCTTCTACCCACAGTCATATCAGAATTCAGAAATTTTTATCTCTGAGAGGTAAAAATTATCTTCATGAAAAACTCAGCTTTTAAGATAGGTTTGGAAAAACAACTAACAGTTCTTTGATAGTGTTGTGAAGGATATTCCAGGTGAAAAGATGCATAGGAACAATAATACATGAGGTACCTTAGTTAAGTTAGGTATTAGAGATTGTGAGAAAACAAGTTAAACAGTAGATATTTACTTTTCACTCAACATGCAGAAATAGAGGCTGAAGTTACAGATACTTGAAGGCTGACTACTATTGACATAATAAATGGAATAATTCTTTCCTTCACCCCCTTTTCTCTGGTTACTTTTTATCTTTTATGCTCATTTTCACTCGCCCAAATTCAGCCACTGAAAAATCATTCCACACTTCAAGGCACAATTCCAAGCTCAGTTTTAATGAAGAATCTCTGAGAATCAAGGGGAATTCCAGAATCTCTTCATAATTTGCAACTATACTAATAAATTGTATAGCTCATGATAGCCAGAAAAGCAATGGGTATTAAGTGATACAACAACACATAAAAAATCTGTATTTTGTCAAAATGAATTTTTGTATCACTTATACAATGATTTTTTGTCTTATACAATCAGAACACTGTAATCTTTAAATCTTTGTATTTTTATAAAGCGATTTGCAAACAATAGATAGTAATTTAAATTGAACTACAAAATTTTCTGAAGATTTATGATGTGCTTAATATTATAAAATATTTGTTTACCATTATATATTATCACAGAGTTGTATTCAGACATTGAAATATTGAATACTCTTTAAATAGTTTTTCTATATGTAAGTCAAATAAAATAAGGCTGATTTTCATCAAAGCTTCACAGAGTCATTAATGTTACTGAAAGTATGGTAACAAAAGAAACTAAATTGCAACTCTAGCTCTATGTTAGCTAGTTCTCAACTTATTGGCTCTCAACTTCAAATTTATATGCTTTGTGATTCTGGAACTGGACTAAGTAAACCTGTTTCCTTTGCCAGCACCATGATAGTAAAGGATGCTGGAGAAGTCCCCCTCTCCCATCCTTCCTTCTCCCATCCCTCCCCCACCACTGCATCCCCCCCTCTCCCCACCTTGTCCCCCCTACCCTGGCACACCTCCCAGCAGTTTCCCTGTGCCATTACTGTTATCCTTTTTTTTTTCATTTTTCCCCTAACATATTTATATATAAATTTCAACCATTACCATTATCTTAATGACAACTTTCCAAGAGTGTCACCCTTACCACAGCAGGCACATTTCCTATTACTTCCTCACTGCACAGCAAGCACCTTCTTAGTGACATTCATGGACATGCCTTTAAATGTATTCCTGTATTCCTGGCAGTCTTACTGGCATCCATAAGTTCTTTCCTGTGACCCCTCAGTGAGTTTCTCTGTCATCCAAGGGTTGGGGTGGGGGTCATAATCACATCTCCCCAGGAGCTCTGAATCTTAGCTTTGCACTAGAATGAAAGAGATACCCACTTCTAGGCTTGGTTACTTTTTTTTTCTTTCCCTTAACTGTAAAAATAGTGATTTTTAAAAGTTTTCCTGTATTTTTGCAGATCTTTTTTAAATCTTTTTAAAGAGTCAATTCCCTCTTGCCAATTCAATATTTTTTAATATTAAAGTTTTCCTGTTCAAATTATAGATCTTTTTATTCACTGAAAATACCTTAACTTAACTGGTTTATGAGGGAATTTTCTGGAGGTAGATAACTTACTATTGGAAGAACAAAATGTTTATATTCCAAATAAAGGTTGGATCACAGAGTTGAGCTATAGGTTTTATTAACCAAAACCTCAATTTTTGTTTTGGCTAAACAAAATTTAATAAATAATCAAAAAAAGAATTTGAACCACAGAAGAAATTTGACAGATTTTACTCTGTGAGAGCCTTCCCAATAAAAACAATTTTGAATTTAATTTATATAAGTAGAACTAGTGAGTCATTGACATTAGAATGTAATTATTCATGATGGAGTGCACTGACTGGGTATCCATTGCTAAATTATCTTCAAGACTACATTCAAGCAGGAGAATTTTTGTTGAGGATTCTGGATGGAGCTTATTTACCACACTTTAACTTTATGAGGTGGTTTCAGTCTCTTGTCACTAGTCTGGAGATTATGTTCACAATTTCCAGTGGAAGACTCAATCTGCTATATGAATTACTATTCCAAGAAATTTTTTATAAACAGGTCTGCATGTGTTTAATATATTCCCCTTTCACCCTGAGCATAAATGAATGTGCTACTTTTGCAAAATCAGCATTTTTTTAGTCATTCAATAGCTTTCGAAACAGCTTGACAATAGTTACTCCTTCTTAAACAGATGTTCTCAGTTAATAATGACCAAATCAATCAATCAGTAAGTCAATCAATATATCAACCAAGTTCTCCCTAACAGAATGAGTCATGGTTAATTGGTAGGTTGTAAAATAGAACCCACTAAGCTGGAGTAATGCCATAGGAGGAAGCAGTTTAGTAGAAAATACAAAGAAATCACCTATAATTTCCTCTAACAGAAGCCTCTACTGTGCTTTTGTAGTACTATTTTATTAGTGAACGTATATTTGCATACTTATCTTTCTCATTGGATTCTGAGAGTCATAAGAGAAGAGATAGTATCTCTTCAGCTTTAGAAATACTCAGTATCTAATTTAAGAATGGTACTCAATAAATATTTGGTGAACAAATCAATGATTAATGTTAATGGAATGTAGCTACATCAAGGATCATAGAAATGTATTCTTGAAATACATAAATTAACTACATAGGGATTCCCAGCTGAGAGAAGCAGAGTTGTTACCAAAAGGTAACTTCATTCAGTTTTGCACAGCATTCAGAATGTTTATTCTAGTTCCAGAAATTCATTTCAGTCATCAGAAAAGTCAGCTGATTTCCTGTGATGTGTGGTAATATGGGTGATAAATGACACTGTCAATTCCCCAAGTATCCTTGCAATTTACTAGAGAGGAATTTAAACTTTGACCTTTGTTCCTTACAATCAAGAAGAGACTGCCAACTACTCAACTTGGTATTCTGATTTGAAGTTCATCAATGGCTAAGCATGAGGCTATTTGTATGCATGCACTAGCACCCTGCGCATGTTTTACAACAGCAGTAATATGAAGATCAGGCGTCTAAATAGTCAAGGGGAAAAGGCACACTGTTGGATTTTGAGGTCCCTTTAGCTCTGTGCTTCCATAAAAAGTAAATAAAGACATTCTATTTTGTATAAAAAAACTATCACTGATTAAGGATCACCTAGTTTGGGTACTATTAACTAGTTCTAAGGAAAACATGTCAATCGATTATATATTTGTGTTGCTTATAAAGTTCTGCCACTGATGCTTCTACCATTCTGCTGGTTTCAGGCTTAAATGTCTAGCCTCAAGGATATAGTTCTCTATAATTAGAGAGCCCTGGAGACATCATAAAATATGCTCTCTTACCTCTGGGGAAATTCCAGTGTGGTTTGTGAATATCCAGGATACACAAAGATCTTTTTGTCATATACTTTCCATTATTATAATTTTGTTTAATGGCTTAATTTTGATCAATTGTTGGGGCTTGATAACTTAAAGCTATTGTGGCAGATGATAATTCATGTTTATATTCTTGTTTTGGAAACTGATGAAATGATTTGGGAGATCATGCATTTATATCTGGGATGATAACTGATAGATTAAAGGCAATCCCCAGCTGTTGTTCTGTCCCTGGTGATTAAGGAAAATTATGAGTGTAAATATTAGTAATAATATGTATTATCTCATATGAGAGACAAGTTTAGTGAAAATTTAATACATCCCTTTATGCATTATAAGGAAATGAATGCAATTTACAAATCCATATAAATAACACATTGGAAATTCCGCTAAACTGTAATATGCCTTAAGTCAGCCATGATTGAAATTGCATTTGACAGGGAGAAAAACAGTATTTCTCTTTCCAACAACTCCCTGCATTGTCATCATGGCATGGTTGGGCAGCAGTGAGTGCCAGCTGAGGACCCTTCCCTCCTCTATGTCACCATCTGGCTTCAGTTTCACTTCAATCAGTTTGTACTGGCTTTTTGATTTATGCTGAAATTCACAAGCAGAAATGAAGGAAGTTAGCCCATACATTTGAGATAACACATTCTTTCCTTATATTTGTCCCTTTGAAACTTGTAGAGAAATTTTGTACTTGGATTCTTAGTTCAGTTCATTCAAGTTTTACCAGCAGCAATATTCTGTCACCATTCCTGCAAAATCCCATACACTCTGTCACCAAACTAAGATGTTAATATCTTCTCCCCTGTGGCTCTATAGTGTGATCAGGATATTTGTTTGCACTATGTCAAATGTTAACTGTCCTCTGCAGCTAGATGATTTTGTTTGCCTTTCTTAATTTCAGCTAGCTATGAGAAGCTTTCTTTTCAACCCTGAGTTTATGTTACTTTGTTTTAAAATTTTGATATTATCCTTTACTTATGCTTGGGATCTCAAAGGTAAAATACTATATGCTAACATTGTTATGAAAGATGAGTTGAATAAATTCCTATGAAAACCAGATCATTTCAGTTTCTATTCACTCAGCAAAATCAGCAAAAATAAAAAACCCATAACTGGATTCCAAAACAATTTCACATAGTGTACAACTTTTCAGAAGGGGCTAAAATAGAAGGCTATTCACCTCCCTTTAATCACAGCATGGTGCTAATCAGCTATTCATTATAAATGTACCATTAGAGGAGATACTGCTAATACCACTCTACTTAATGGTCAATTGGTTTTTCCATTAGAAACCCATTTTCATGGTTTAATATATCAACATTCCACCTTGTAGAACATCTGAAATTATGCACACAAAATTGGAGCCTATAAATAAGACTTGGAAAAAAATGCATTATTTTTGTTACCTTAGTAAATTCTGCTATTTAACAAAATACACAGGTGCATATTCCTTTTAATTATTCAACAGATATTTATTGATCATTTTCTGTATGCCAGGAATTTATAAGCTATACACCAAAAGAGCTACTGTCTGATAGGGTAGGTAAATATGTGTGTGTGCCCACATGCGTATGTGTATAACAGAGAATTTCAGTTCTGGTCTGAATCATAAATGTTATCTCAACTAGGTTCTCCATTTTCTACATTAAAATGTGAATCTCCAAAAAGAATGAGTGACTTTTCTTGGATACAGACAAGTTAGAAATACTCCCTGGGTCAGCTATCTTTCTAGTATACCATGAAATCTATACTGAATGACTAGCCAGGGGTTCGCACATATGAATATAGGAAGAATTTCAGGAAAATAAAACCATATCTGTGGGAATAAATGGAAGAGGCAGATTATCATTCTAGAGACAATTTGCACAAGCTAGTAATAAGATAGATACTAGAGAGAAGAAATTGTTGCTAGAAGAAATAGGCAACCTGAAGGCAAACTAGTAAATACAAAATGGTAAGAAAAAAACAAAACCACAATATCTCATACAAATTTTCTAAATTCCTTTAGTATTGCCTCAGAACAAGAAATTCATTAATAGGGTCAGCCAAATTTGTGATTGCAAGTACATGACATTTGGAATATATACATCCTAGACTGCAGTCCTTTTTAAGTGTCCTGTTTTCAAAATTATTTACATGAATTTCATGGAATTAAAATTGTTCCCAGTAAATCATGCAAAGGGAAGGAAGAGGCTTGTCCTTTCTAGAAAATTAAACATACCTGATGTTCAAAAACTACTTACTGAAAAGATCTTTAACTTCCACATTTCCAAAGCCTTGAAAACAGAATGAGACAATTCATCTGTATTTCACCTTAATTCAATGAGGTATTTGATTTTCAACTACTGTCTCAGCACTGTATTAAAACCCTGTTACCAAGGAATAAAAGAAAATTACTTGTAATCCCCTTTCCTGAGAAAGCATGTTATTATAATGGATTTCTCACTTTAGTCAGCCTTAGCTGCTATCTGGGGAGAGAACGTCCTTGATTTTGAGGACCTGTGCACCTCACCTGCCATGCCAGCAAGTGATACTCACCTTCTCCATCCAAAAGCACAGGATTGCTATTGCTATCACTTGGCTCAAAAAAAGTGACGGAAAGCTGTGGATTAACATGACCTGCCATGGATTTTATGATTTGGGACAGGTGAAGAGGAAACTATTATTGCTGACAAATATTTGGATGACTAACTTTAACTATGTCCAAAGTATACCAAAGAGCAACTATGTCCAAAGTATACCAATATATCTGTAACTATCACTTTATAGTGGAAAACACATATGGCTATAGAAAACATGGTAGCTGGGTGAATAATGAGAAAGATCACACCTAAACTAACTTTTCTTTTGGTAATTTACTTTTTATTGAATAAAATGGGACCGCATTAGAGAAGTTTCTTTCTTTAGGCATCTTGGCATGACTATGTAATCTTGACCCATTGTCTGCTCTCCAAGATTAGACCTTAGAAAGCAGTGGAAATTACAACTATTGGCAATTATTTATTGAATGCAATATAGAAAACTAGGGAGGAAACAATTATGTAATAATGTATGCCTTAAACTGTAAAGAATTTGTATTATTTTCTGGAAACCCTGAAAGGTATATAATATTAAATAAGAAAAATTAAGGATTAAAAAGATAATTTCCCCATCTTTTCCTCAGGGGTAGTGAAAGATAACAATCTCTAAAACAAGTAATTGAAAACAAGGGAAAATTGAGATCATCTATGGATAAAGAGTTAAGTTATGAGAAAGAAAGAAAATAACAGCTAATATTTTTGAAATACAACTCTTCTTATTCCTGATGCTGCTCTCACATAAGCTAGAAAAAAATTAACTAGAATAGAAATATATAAGAAACTATGAGGCAGCTCTCTGTCACAATTTAGCAATGGAGATTTTGGGGTATACTAGGTTAAATACATTGATCAGAATATAGCTAATATGCATTAGTTGTGCACAAATATACCACAAACATTGCTGAGTATATCAATTTGAACCAGTCTTCTGAATTCAAGGTAACTTCTAGAAGTTAATATTTATCAGCATTCAACTCTAGTATATTCTCAAATTTTTTTCCAAATGCCCTGTTTACATTTTTTTAGACCTGAACACCTAGCTATCTGTGGAGGACACTACTTTCTATGCAAACCAAGTTGAGGTGTATGTATGTATGTGTGCATAGGTGGGTGAATGGGGTATGTGTTGATGAATAGGTGTGCTTAATTCTGTCATGGATTAATTTTAGTTTCCTAGGTGAAAAAAAAAAGTCCTCATTTCTACAAATGATTTCTTCAACTCATTTCTTCTTCAAAAAATAAAATTCTAAAATTCAGGTTTTTTTTTTTTTTTAAGTGAATTGTAATCACGTTGACTGAACACCTAGATAGATCCCAGTGAGGGATCATTTCTCAAGACTAGAATCAGTTACAGTAAATAACTCTCAGCTGAGTTCCTGCATATAGCTATTGTTTATAGAGAAACATTTAGCCCAAGTCATTTCCCCATCCCACCTTCAGTCAATAAAGACTGGATAATAACATGACCTAAAGAACCAACTCTCTTTCCTACCAGTGAGACAACTCTGAGAAGCAATTTCTGTATCCTTTTCTTGTTGTTCTGATTCCAGTGGAGACTTTTGTTGTGATTTCTGTACATTGTTATTCCATTCCACCCTCTTCCCAGACTTACTTCCTTTTCTTTGCCTATTTACTGTCTCTACTCACTGAAGACTTAAAATGTGGATCAACATCATCAACATTTTCTTGATGGCTTCAACATCTGTTCATTTTATCCTTTTGATATAGTAGTCTATATTGCTTCCTACAATAAATTTTGCTCTGATTTAACTCTGAAATTTCACTCCAATCTCTTTCTCTCTCCTTTTCATTTGGAGGTTAACTTAGAAACATAGTTAAATAAGTTCTAATTCCTATTTTCCTCTGCATTAAATGTGACCATATTAATAAACTTTGTGCAGCAAGATTGAGTAGAAAAGTTATATGCAATTTTTGGGGTAATCAAACTATAAAATGTGACTGATTAATATAAATTTCTCTTTTTCTTTCTAGAGGCTGATCGAAGATATACTGCTGAACTAGTTATGACCTTGAAAACCCTACCAAATGTCATAAAATACAATTTTCAAAATCTTGGTCCAAATATGGTAGCAGAAAAGTTGGTCAAAGGGTAAGATCTTGATTTTTCAACTCATTATAAAGACTTTGAATTTTACTTAGAATGAAATTTGAGCATTGGTAGAATGGTGAAAAGAGTACTAATAACTTTATCTAAGCTTTTTAATAATCTCTCTGATAATTTTTTTGTAAATAAAATATACAGAGGAAAATAAAGAAATGGGAGTCAACTTAGGAAGTTTAAATAATACTCTATACAAGAAATGGTGACTGTTCGAACCCACTGATATTTAGATGTGTTAAGTAGGAGTTAGATCCTGAATGTATTATGTAGAATGAAGCTACAGAATTCTGATAGAGAAAATATTAGGAAGAAAAGTCTGGTAGGAGATATGTAAACATGATTACATGAATGGATCTGTGTCCCTAAAAATATGAAGTGTCAATTAAAAGAAATAGAGATATCTTGAATAGAATGCTTTGAATGAAAATCAATTTTTAATTAGAAAGTATTTATTTTGATTTGTTAATTAGGCAAAAAAGTTGATTCTATTCAACAATACATATATCTATTCAACAATAATATAGAAACAATACATATAGTGACCATGAGAGACTGGGTGTGTATGCTCAGGTATTTCTGAAAACTGCTAGGTACTCATGCTATCTACTTATCCCTTTTCTCCTTCCAAAATCGACTTTCTTCTTCTGATATATTCTGAAATTTCTCAAATTTCAGGAGTGTCTTCCTAAGAACTTCCTAAATGTTCTACATTTTGTCTTAATTCCATTCACTTTTTCTGCAGAATTTCAATATTTTTAACGTCTTAAAATCTGATACAAACCCTTGGAAATTAATAATTCTAAAGAGGCAGAGCAATGTTCAGATCTGGAAGATTTCGTAGTAACCTCTATCATGTTCATGTCATTTGAAAGTAATTCAGTGAAACATTAGAAACAAAATAAATACCGAAACAAATACTGGCAGTGCCCTTGCAATTTTTATCCTAATCCTCCTGAAGTAATTTTTACCTTTTCATACTCTCCTTTGTCTTTTATCTTTGCCATACAGAACTTTCAAAATGTAAGTAATATCATCACTTGTATTTTCTCAGATTAAGATTTTTTCAAAGAAACATGCCCATGGGCAGGAAGAAACAATGGGCATTATTCACCAGTATGAGCCACAGTGATAGCAAGCCTACCCTCCTCTCCTGAAGGGGCTCAAACACGCTCATGGTCCAAAATCCAATAAAGGTTTCCTTTTACCCCCAAGGCAGAGATCCACACTTTAGGACAAATGAGTTTGCTCTATTTTGAGTCAGGGAGATTGAAATGAGCTTGAAATATTTCCTCTGTCTTCAGTGATGTTAATTTAAAAAGAAAAAACCAGTCTTCACGGTTTTTTGTTTTTTTTTTAAGCAGCACTATCTTGATTCAATCTATAATAAAAAGTGTATATTTGTTCCATATGGCAAAATATGGAGTACAAGCATTAGGTTTAATAATTATGTAAAGATACTAATTGAAATCAGATATAAATTGTCAAATGAGTTTCTGACATATTGTTCAAAATAAATTCCTTTTCATAGCATTCTGCTTTGAAATGTGAGCATTTTTCAGTGTAATGAGTTCTGGCAATACATGCTTTATCAACATGAGAAGATCAACAAAAGAATATAAGATGATGTGTTTCAGTATATCTAGATTTGGTCAACCTAGACATGCTGAGATTTTTTAAGACATAGATGAAAATTTAAGTTTATGATACTTGTTGAGGCATATAGACATTACTGATAGAAGTATAAAAGGTGACCTCAACTAAATTTATCACATGAGACCTTTCAATTCATATCTCGTTTTTTTCATTTTTTTCTTTTTATATGTACCCTCAAAAGGCAAAACTGAATGATGAGTCTATTCTCTGCTGCCAGAACATGCAAAGTAAAGATGAATACTATTATTAGTAGAGCAGACAAGTGCTCTATGTGTGTGCAACTATACATTAAATAAGCATACCTTTGCTTATTTCAGTTCCTTAAAATTAGGATAGACTTATGAAAATTAAACGTTTTAAGAATTAATGATAGAGTCATATCATCTAAAATATTATCTCCCACCAAGCTGATGGCTTAAAAATCTCCAAAAATTGGGCTTGATTGTTCTAATGTCAAAGGGAGGTCTTTCTTTGAGCCAGCTCAGAATAATACAGCATAAAACAGCTGTTCTATCTCAGTACAACCCTGAGCGAGTGTGATGAAGATGCTGAGAAGTTGCTGTGATGCATGATAGTGCCTGCATCTAAAGCAAATTTGTCTGCAACCTCCTGGGCTCTCTGAATATTAAGATAAGGCAACTGGGATTGGCACTTATTCCCCTTGGTTTCAGTGTAAGGACATGTGGAACTAATTGTAGGCCTAGACTATCGCATTCCTTCTAAAAAATGTTGGCAAGTCCTCAGAAACTGAAGCCAGTTATTATTATCATTCTTTGAACATCATTTGGGGAAAGAAAATAAGGTCTAAGTAGAAAAGAAAGAGGATTCTGGCACCTTTGTGAATCCAAAAAAAAAAAAAAAAAAAAAAAAGGTTTTATTGAAAATACAGCCTTGGAAAAAATGATACTGGGAGAAAAAAAATCAATAGAATATGATGACTGCCTTTTGGACCTTAAAAAGGAGATTGATCTAAAAGTTAATTTCTCTCTTATTAGGCTAAGCCATGGCCCTGGAAACCCTAAAAATATGGGTTAAATTCAAGGAAATCAATTCTGTTCTCTTTTTTTCATGGCAGGAAGTGGTTCGATTTAAATTTACAATATTAAAAGAAGGATACAAGCTCTGACTTCCAATGCCAACATAATGATGAACAAAAATCCTATTCACTATATCCCAGAATCTCTTCTCTAGTGCTTGAGTTTCTGCATAAGAATGAAAATCTTCTTTTGAAAATGAAATGTGTTAGTCAAATTTTACATGTTAAAGAAGGTCAAGAATGTCTAGCACAAAGTTTTAAAGTATAATTGTAATGGGCAATGTTGAGAAGAAAGTTTACTTAGGAAAATACTTCTAATAAACTACAGCAATGAATTTACTTTGATGATGATACAAAGAAACATTTAGTCATAATTGCCACATGTGAATAAGAGGAGAGCAAATATGATATCCAAGGTCCCTATTATTTAGGTATTAGTTCAATTTCATAAAAAGATTACTTAACGTGACTAAGCACAGTCTCTTATCTGTACACGAAAGATATTGACACCATAACAAATGGTTACATGAAACAATAAAATGATGTACATTGCAGACTGAACAAGATGTTTGTGAAATTTCTAGGCCTACAAATTTGTACACAAATTTTATCTTTTTTATTTCACAGTATTTTATCTGTGAAATTTCAGAAAAATAGAAAGTAAAATGTAGTCTGAGTTCTGGATTCATTTTAGAATGTTTTGAAGTCAGAATTTATGTTTTATTGACTGTTGTTCTATTCCCAGTATCTGAAATACTGTTGAAAGAGTACATAACAAGTTATTAATTTCATGTTTAAAATGGTGAATCTAAGTAGTGGGTTTTGATTGGATTTGAATGCTATAAATCAATTTTTAAAGTTTGCCTTTGTTTTCTTGCATTAGAGGATATTTCCTGCCTAAATCCTAGATGGAGTTCATAAATCACTTGCTAATACAGCAGCATCCTTCCCGTAAGTATGGCGTGCTGTGGCCACTTGGGGTGAATGCCAGATGCTGTATGAAATAGAGGTATGCTCTTACAAGCTCCTCTCCTAATGTGACATCCTGCAGAAAGGCTCAGCTTTCTCAGGGAGAATACTTCATGCTACGCTTATGTGACCTCTTGGTGCATTAACAACAACAGGTAAATCATTGGGTTTTATCTTACAGATGAATTGATTTAGGGATGCAAAGAAAGTACTCACTAAACAATGTGCTATCCAACTGGAGCATCATAAGCACACTTATAGCCAAGCAAATGGTCTAAATGTTTAATTAACTTTCACTCACCTTCCAAAAAATGAGGACACCAAATGCAAAACTCATCAAATCAATTTAACATGAATCAGAAGCCAGATTGTCCATATAGACCAAGGGTTAATCTTGAGGTGACCTGGTGAAGTAGCTGAAGATGCACTTGTGTGTTTGTTAGAAGTGTGCCTTTCTCTTTTTCCCCACTGAAAGTAGGGAAGGATTGGTTCACAATTGGGCGTTCACCTTCTTCTGACTTCACTTGGTAAAGGGATACTAATTACCTCATCTGTCTACTTTGGACAGTTGGTTTTAGTATTAAAAAAATAGATGTTTCAAACTACAAATGAGTAAATAATGGTAGGTGAAAAGAAATTTGCACAGAGGGTAGATAATGATGTAAAAAAAGTGTATCCACAAAATATAAAAATTAATTAAAAATAATAAAATTTTGAAAAAATGCATATAATAAAAAAATGCATTGAGAGGCAATTACTTTTAGTCTTCTGGCCAAATTAGATTTTCTAACAACTCCGGGGTCAAGACAACTCAAGAATTGTCACTGCAGTGGCATAAAATCAATAAAATTTTGAATATTTGCATTTTTACTTGGAGATAGAAAAAAGCAAGTGATGTTTTTCTTATTTTGTGGCTATTATGCTTTATAAACTCTATCAAGAGAAAATAACCTCTTGACACTTGAAAACTAATAAGAGTTGATAGTAATATTCCCCTAAGTTATTTTCAATCAGTATAGTATATAAATATATACTAATCAATATAGTTCCATTCATGGAGTCTGGAGCTGGACTTTGTGGAGTCAAATCCAGTGTCCTCTGTTAGCCACCTGCATCCATTTGACCAGTTCTATCACTGCCCTGTGTCTCAGTGTCCTCATTTGTTAAAAGGATATTATGTAAGCATAATATCTTCTGCATGGAGTCATGAGAATTAACATTTTACATAGTACTTAAAACAGTACCTGGCTTATAGTTTGTATTATGCAAGTATTATATATTCACTTTTCATTATTTTCATCACTATTCATAAACATTTCATGTCACTAAAGTGGCAGAGACCTGGGGTACAATATGTTGTATCTATGAAAAAACTCTTTAGTACTCCTAGGTTATGTTTTGTTTTCATTTTTTAGCTTTCCATTTTGATTGCAATGTGTATATGATGTTTACACTGCCGCAATACCAATAGAATAATCACTTTTGCTTTACAATTACAAAGCTGATTATATCTGTTATCACATTCAGAACTCCATCATATTTTCAGCATCAAATGTTCTGTTGGTTAAAATGGAGGATATAAAATGACTAATGTACAAAGGAGCTTATAATCTATTGGAGTGGATTCAGACATGCACAGAAATAATATTATGACATGAACAAGAAGTAGGAGTGTAAAGTGTCAATGGATGACAGCATTAGAGAAATTTTAGGTTTTTCAAAATGGCTAATGCTAATTTTAAATCTTATCACAGTGGTTTGATAATTTAAGAATGTTTATCAGTTTGCAGAATGGGAAAGCAGATCTGTTCCAAGATGCTGCAAAATTTTGAAATGTACTGTACTAGCATCTATGTATTCTAGAGTTTTGTCCGAGCATATTTGCAAAATGTGCACAATTCTGATCTCTGATTTGGGGTGTGTAGAAGAATAGGCAATCTTACACCCAAAATGCAGAAAAAACTTAAAAATCAAATACTAACTTCTATCTAAATCATTCATCACCTTAGAACAGTATTAGAATCAACATTCCTGGCCACCATAATTATTACTTTCTTGTCTCTCAGGAGTCATCAGAAGTTATTTTTGACTTATTTCCTCTATTCTTTTGATATGCTCATCCTATCGACTAATTTTCAGTTTTCTCAATTGGAGTAAGCTTTCTTTCCCTAAGATATCTCAAAGTATGTTGCACTGAGATATCCAGAATGTTTATTAAGTTCTCCACCAATTTTGCATTTTGATGACTTCAGTGTTACTAATGGTGAGCAAACTATAAATAAATACTGGCTCATCAAAAAAATACATGATTTGGATAAGTTTGGGACTAGAATTAAGGGTGTGATGGTTAAACATTTGATAGCAACCATGAATACTGTAACAACTTAGAAAATTAAGTTGCTGAACTATAAATCAGAGTTCATGTTCATCATATCAAAGCCAGAATGTGGAAGTATTACTGTTGAACTTCCTAAAGTCATTTACTTTTGCTTCTATCACATGTAACTCCAAAGTTATGAAAACTTATGGTTACATGGATCCATTATCTGCTATAGCAAGGAAGAAAATTTTGAATGCTGGTCACATTTTTTTAGAAGGAAAAAATATCTTCATATTCAAAGTATCTAATCTTCAGATACTGGATTTAAGGAAATTAGTAAAATAGTCAAGTCAGACATGACAGGGTCTGATCTATTTCCCCATTCTGAATAAAGATCGCTATTTGACCACAACCAAGGGAAAATAGGTTCCAGGTGTTGACAATTGGTGTGTCTTCATTGTTCTTTGGGGGGACAGAGGCAATTATTTATAAAATTGAAAGGAAAAGGAATAAGGAATGTGTGTCTGTCTGTCTGTCTGTGGCAAAGGGTTATTCCAAGGGGATATGTAGACATTGATAGGTATCTGAGACTGCCCCTTATAAAGTTAATATAGTGGAATCTTTTCACCTCACATCTCTTTTAACTTAAACATCTGTATGTCCCTGCCAAGTATCTGTTTTTAATACAGGTGACGTTTTCCCCAAAAATTAATGAAAGAGAAGACATTCCCTAAAATTAATGAAAGAGAAGGCATGTCCCTTAAGATGATCTTCCTTATAACATTGTTTTTGTATTCCCTAAATCCCAGAACTAAACAATCACACCTGAATAGCAAGCATGTCATAAAAGAAAGTGTCAGTAGCAGTCATAAATATAGGATTTGTATGTTAGTCTTTCTCTTACTCCTTTTTCCATTGTCTATTCCAATGATGATAGTTTCTGGTGTTAAGTGTACCTTCCTGACAGACTGATGCTAGGAGATGACTTCTTTTGCGATTCTAATCTAAGTGTTTTTAGACACATCTACAATTTTTACTTCTTTCTTCCTCACATTTATGTTTACAAAGAGGGCATATTGATTAGGTCTCAATGACAAAACTAACACCAAGGAAGAGCAGAGTGAATGATTTGGAAAAGGAAATAACCCTTTTGACAAATCTGTTAACAGTGGCATGACGGTCTTTAATTTGGAGAAATAACAAAACAACATTGTGGTTGGAAGTATTCTTAGGGGAGAGTCTAAGAAACAAGATGAATTCCTAAAATAATTCCTTTTCTCATGTTAATATTTATACTCTAAAGGGTTCCTTCCATTTATATAATTATTTGTAGACATAATTCCTACTTTGCATTGAGATTTTAGGAGTAGGGCAGTTCTATTATTATTATTATTATTATTATTATTATTATTATTATTATTATTATTGAAAAGGAGAGGTGGCAAGATAGTGTGTACCTACTGTGGGTGAGATAAATACTAACAATTATCAGACTGCCAGTTTAAGACCCTAATCTTTAAAGTTAGACAGAACAGACCCTGAGTTAATTGTTCTGAGTTAATTGTTCTGATACTTGATGTCTCACCTCAAAGTTCCTGATGAGCTGACACTTGTTTTCATGTGTAGAAACAAGAAACTGAATTTCCCTATTATAATGTATTGAGTTAACCTAAATAAGATAATATGTTCACCCAGACTAATTTAGCAACTGCTATAATTTCATTCCATTTTTCCATCACAGGATAGGAAGTTAGATCTGTGACTCTGCAAATTTTTGCACTCATTGTTACCCTGAGCACTTATTTAGTTGGTAATTTAAAATGTTATCTTGCCAACTCCTATTGCCAAGTACTAAACCCCAGGCTCTGGACAGTAGTCGTTGCATTAACTACCTATGCCATGCAATAAATCTTCCTGAAATCCATGAATTTAACAGATTGTATTATTGCACAGTTTCTTCACGAGTCCAGAATGTACATATAGTGTGGGTATGACTCATGGTCTCTCATCAAGTTGCACCCAAGTCAGGTGGAAATTCAGACATCTGGAAGTTTGATTGGTGTCTGTGTCGGTTTCCAAAATCATCCCAATGACAAATGTGCCTAGGGGTACTTGTATAGAATGCTCATCATATGGTACCTTGTTTTCCCCCAAAGAAAGTGATTTTACAGTGACATAGTAATCAAAATAGAGACAAAGTATCTTTTACTACCTAACAAAACATGTACAAATGTAGAAAATTAACACACCCTCTCTTCTGTCTCCTTAAGCAGTGGGAAGGGGGATCAGCCCTCATGTTATGCAGGAAGAAACAACACAGAGTGAGACAATCAGGGGGAAGACTGCATTGAAACATTATGAAGATGGATTACTACCATCTTCCTCCAAATGGAATGAACACTAGTCAATGGCACCTCACGCCTAGCTACAAATTTCTTGTATTTCTTGCTCAGAATCCTCGAACTTGCTTAAAAAAAAAAAAAAAGAACATATCATGCCTACTAAATGGAATCTACAGTCTGCCACTTTCTTTTGTTTTGTGGCCAGTGCTATATTTGTGTGTATTTCCCAACCAAGGCCATCTGAATTCATTACCACCCACTATAGAAGACAATAACATCCAGCAAACACACACACACACTCTCACACACACACATACACACACACACACACACACTCTTTCACGATCCCCCAAAGTCTGTACAACCTCTATTTTTAAAGTCCACAGATATCTGCCTGATATGGAAGTCTGAGTCAAACACAGAGAAAGCAAATAAGTTCTTCTTTGTGTCTCCTTAGAAAGGAAGCAAAGCCATCTTCAGGAAATAAGGAAAAAACAGAAATGGGTGAAAACATGACCCAACAGAGCAAACAGAGCAAGTCACAAACCACTCAAGGACAGGAGAAACCCGACATCATACGTTTGTCAAGTATATTGGCTATATAAAACATAGTTAATATTCAATGAACAAATTCTAGTTACAGAAACCATGTTTTATTAGATTTCATTTTAGGAGTGTGTTGCATTTATCTTAATACTTGGACATTCAAATCACCAGCAAAAATCTTTTAAGGCAGCCTTAACCAGGATAAGTCAATAGCTCTTTTCTCAGCCACACTTTTATCTGATTTTAGAAGCAGGACAAGGTTTAAATAAAAGATTCCACAAACTTTAGAGAATCATGTAATCATGTAAAACGGCTTTTTGATTAAGGCCATAAATGATTTCGCAACTATAACCAAACTAAAGGATTTCTCATGCTATGTTGTTTTGTTAAACTATTTTTAAAATTAAAATGTTATCAAAAGCAAATATGTGATATTCAAAAATCTAGGAACTCTGCACTCAGTTTTGAAGTGAAAGATCCTACAATCTATTATCTAATTATTATTCTGCCATTACATTTTCATTGCATTTTAAAATGTGGTCAGCAGATTATTTTTTAAATATCAGTATAAAAACAGTTCAAACATCCTCAAGTAGGAGCTTTTCATTATTTTGTGAGCAAACACTTCCACCTGACAGAGCTAGATCAGGACACTCTGGTTTTTCCATTTCAATTTTGGGAGATTGTGCTAAGAAATAGGCTAAGGATAGATTAGTAAATTTATCCTATGGAACAAGACAAAACTTGTTATTCAGGGGGCTTACTGTGAGGTGTTTTGTACAAGCAAGTCTGGGCTGGGCTGGGCAGGGCGGGGGAGGGGGTGGACTGGGAGGCAGAAGAGCCACGGAGACCCCACAGGAATCTATGATTTGGGCTCTCTCTTGTGTTCTCTTAGCATCCTTTTTGGCATTCTAGCTATTCTCTCTTTCCTACGATGATGCCCCCCCCCTTTTATCCTCTCCCTCCTATGTCCAGGTGTGCCCACCCAAACATGAGCACATGCATTGGGCTTAGGTAACTACAGTCATGGGGAAGGTGCAAAACAACAGGTGCTCGTCATAGAAGCTAATGTTGGAAGAGTATGAAAAACCCACAGAAACTCATTTAGCCCACACTAGGAGTCATCAAGAATAATATCTCATGATCTTCCCTTGCTTCAGAATTAATGATGTGCTTTTGAGGACTTTAGGATTTTTTATTTTAGTCAAAGGCACTACCCTAAGAACTGATAGAATTATTGTGTGCAAATGGATCTTGTCAATGGACATGGTAGCCTTAGAGCACAAGGTCTTACTTACACTCCTAAGCAAATCTGGGTTTAGAGCTATAAGGGAGACAGTAGCCACACAATAGAAAAATAATTCCCCATGGTTCCCTGGTAGTTAGGGAACTCTAGAGTAACCTGGGAACAGAACATGACCAGAGCAGCCACAACACTGGCACCTGTGCTCACAGTGGGACAGGCATGGCTGCTGTTGGTAGCAGTGTGGGTGCTGTTGCACAGGCACATTGGCATCTGAGTTCATCACTCATGAGCTAAGCAGGCGACTTTGCCCAACAATCACATTATTATCTAAGTATTATATTTGGAAGAGAATTTAGAGTATCTTTTTATAGATTTATGTTATTTGCTCCAAGTTCACACTGAGAAATGGAGAGGAACAGGCAAGAGGGAGGAGAGCTTTATATGGTGTTATCAAAAAGAAACTTTGTACTAAACCAGAGCATTTGGGAAAGATATGATCATTAGCATTTTTATGAGCTTTTAGTTTCCATTTTTTCTGACACTGATAAGAAATCTGTCTTCTCTTAAATGTAATGATTTGTATATTTGCCCTCATTTGCAAGTTCAGAGTCTGAGGGAAGACAAATCTAAGTATGTCTAGTACTGAAATTTCCTTAGGCTGCTCTGACAAAAACAAAAAGGCATTCATCTCAAATTAGTGACTTTATGCAAAGGATCCAAGAGGAAAAATGAACTATTTTTGCCTCAAGATTTTTTTTCTCTCTATAGTAAACCTCTGCTGTTGTATTATATGCAGGTGGGAGGGGTAGTCAATAGGAAAGGGAACCTGTATTACCAATGTTGGTTTCTGAAAGAAAGATATTATGTATATAATCACCATTTGCTTAAAATACAACATTTTGTTCAAACTGTTTTAAAATATTATAAATAGGGGAGAGTAAAACATTTACCATTTTATCACTCGAAGCACTTTATTCCTTATTACATAAGTTAGATGCCAATTACCTGGACAAGTTTGATAATTAGGGGGCAACATGAAGGAGTTACTAAGAGCAAGCTTTAAACCCCGACTCTCTCAATTTTGATAACTAGTTCTACTCATTAATTGTGTGACCCTGTGCTGTTTACTTAACTATTCTATGCCTCAGTTTATCCATCTGTAAAATAGCCATCTGTAAAAGAAATGACTGGGATGTGGGAGATGTAAATGATCTAACACATATAAAATCATTAAAGTAGTGCTTAGCATAGAGCTTATCATTGTATTAGTACTAACTAGTGATTTTGTGATTATTATATTTGTTTTGGCTCTCAGAAAAATGTCATTTTATAGCTTTATTATAGAGAAAAATGGAAAAACATCAAATCAGTGACAAGAAATTGTTATTAAATACAGTATAAAATATAATATAAATTTATAATATAATTTTATTAAATTATAAATATAGGAAAATACCTATCTCAATGTTCCATGATTTACCACAGATTCTCCAATTGACATGTGTTCATTCACCTCTCTGAGATTTCTGGAGCCCTGTTGAGTGAATCTTGACAGGTGTGCTTTAACATTCTGAAAATAGAATAGTCCCATTTTGAAACACAGAACAACCAAGTTATTATCAAGCTTTTCAGGAACTCAAATGTTTAACTACGAAGGTGATAACTCCAAATTCAGCACTCTAGTCCAATGCTATTCTTTAAAAATTTGTCTCTCACTTGATAAATTTAATGAACTCTCATTTTTCACTGGAAATAGTTCTAATCAACAGTTCATGCTATCTCCTTAGTAACCTTGAACCACAATGTGCCTTTAGTTCCCTCTAAAAAAGCAAACCTAAAGTTCTATGTTTCTTTGATCAATGCAAGGTTATGAAATAGATCAAAGCTAATATATCTGCAACAGATAGGATGATGTCTGGTTTTTTTGCTTGATGTCCAGAGGATTATCAAGTGATTCACTATAAAAACAGCATGGGGGAAGGGATTTGATGATCCCTTTTTATAAATAGTATATTTTTTTCTACATTTCTTCCCATAGCTTCCTACTTGAGGATTTTAAAGGAGAAAAATGACAGATATGTTCATTTTTCTCAGAACAGATGTCAATTCATATTGATATGAACTATTTGGATGTTGTTCATAATTTTCCTGAACACTTCCAAAACATGCACATACAGATGTTGGTTCAGTTTCACATACACTTTCTTTTCTTGAATTTATTTTCAGACAGTTAGGTTAGGGAAAAAGACTGAGACTCAGGTGAAGTCTCTAGCTTTTCTGTTTGTTATTACCTAAAACTCCTTGAGAATAAGCTGAGACTCAAAACATCCTAAGGGCAAGTATCACGCCAAGTCCTTTGGGGACTGTTTTCTGGGGGAAAGGGGACAGTTGTCCCAAGAATTAATGGAGGATGAGTTATAGTGATGGGGCTGTGGCACCAGAAATAAAAATACTCAGGGGACAGAAGAGAGGCAGGATTCAGGTATCCACTGTATTCAAACTAGCATTTAATCGCCTACGTTGCTATTAGCCTTAAGTTTGAGAAGTCATTTTAAGGAAAACAAGACCATTTCTTTGTGCTACCATATTATTGGACTTTTAAAAAATGTTAGTAATAGCATCATAGCCACTCTCCAAGTTGTCACAACATTATCTGTATCCTGGTATCCACACACTCTTGTGTTGCCCCTCACAAGTGAAATAGACCTGACTTATATGACCAAAGGGGAGTGAAGAAATGATGAGCTATGACACCTGAGATGATGTTACAGTATATAGTGGAGGAATATTCCATGACTGTTAAAAGATGAAGTCTGGATCCAATCTTTACTACCTATGAAGCCTTAGATACTTTTCTAATTTTGCACCTATTTATCTTTATCTATAAAATGGAAATTCTACTCATACTCTCAGTCTAAAACTTTTGCTGGTAGAGAGGATATATGATTTGACATACTGGAAGTGCAAGTTACTAATTTGCTTTAAGTTCTCTGATGTTCAAAGCCATAAAGCAAATCCATAAGGTTTAAATTTTGAAATACTATATGATTTGCATAATAAATAAGTGATATGAAAATAATGTAGCTGTGTATTATTTTGCTTAGGTTAGCAGTCCCATAATCTGGAAACTAAATTCCCTAGGACTGTAATTAGTTGTGTGACTAGGACAATACCAGATTCTTAGCGGTTTCATTAGTAATTAGAATATATAAGCTATTTTATAGTACTGTTTTAAAGTTGAAAACATAACAAAAGTAAAGGAAACATTGATTCTAGTATAAGCACAAAATACATACTGTCTCCTTTTTCTACCCTCATTTACTTCTTTCTCTTAGGTATTGTGTGGGAATCAGGGAGAGAAAATAAATTTAGCAAGAATGGAAATGAGAAAGTAGATTAGAGTGAAAAAAAAGTGATAGTCCATCAGAGACATTATTTTATTAACCCAAACAGAAACATAATAATAATACTAATCCTACTACCACTAATAATAAATACAGTAGACATTTGCTCATTAATCTCATCAGGGTACATCAAACTGTCAGAAATGTCATGCATATTGTTCACAAAAGCAAATATTATGCATGTATTTTGGATGTATTCTGAAAATTCCCTGCTTCAGCTAGTTAGAAAAAGTTCACAAAGCTCTAACACTCACAAAGCATACAATGGTAAGTCACAAGATGTCAAATATATCCCTGTCATGAAGAAACAGGAATATCTCTATGAGGTTAATTTGGGGTCTCTACAACTCTGTCAAAATAGTGGCACGTGAACATTTGGCATTCTTAGGACCTCAAGATTTCTGAATAGCTCAAAAATCTAAAATTATTACTTAGGTTTCTGTGACACATTTTTAGATGTCCAGTATTGAATTTTAAGGAAGCTGACAATTTTTGATCTCGATCTTAATTAACAAGATAGTTTGTCTACCTATTGCAGTTTTTTTTCCCTCTGAAACTTATCTTTCCATCTTCAAGTTACAAATGCTACAACTGCCGGTTGTTTAGAATATTTAATTAACGGTTTTTCAAAATCTGCTCAGACCCTGGGGCTTTTAAAACAAAAGACATAATTTTTAAAAATCCAAACAAAAATTTAATTAATTAAAATAATCGTTGCAAGTTATTATCCGAACTATCGACTGGGACTATTTTAACAAGCAAAGAAGTCAGCAATAAAGCTGCTTCCTGGATTGTACTATGCCTCCGAGATTTCTGCAAGTCCCTCTGTCCCTTGTCTAAAGCATGCTTCAAAACATGACTAGCTGCATACTTTTTAAAGAAAATTAGAACTCACAGTTTTTAAAAGGAGGGAGGAAAAGAAGGAGGGAGAGAAAGGTAGGGAGGAGGTACGGAGGAGGAGGGAGGTAGGGAGGGAGGTCGGTCACACAGGCCTGCTACACAAAGTATTTAATACTTAGACAAGTATTCACACTTTAGTATTCTTCATTCTTGCCTATAAATTGAAGATTTGTGTGGTAATATTTTTTTCCACTTGAAGAGCTACCTTTAATATTTCTTAAAGTATGGGTCAAGTAGAAACTATTTGTATCACCGTTTTTTTGTTTGTTTGTTTGTTTGTTTGTTTGTTTGTTGTTTTCTGTTTGAAATTGGTATTGTTTTGCATTAATATTTGAAGAACAATTATCTGGATGTAGAATTACAGTCTATCATTTTTGTTCCTTGTTTATTTTAATGCTCAATCGGCACTTTAAAAAAGCTATTGCATCTTTTTCTAGTTAATGCTGTCTCTTTGTACTTCTCGTACTTAGAGTCAGATGAGTCCCTTATACTTGGGAGTTGAGTGATATTCCAAGTTAAATAAATTCTTCCTTGTCTCTTCAAATATTTCTTCTGCCCCATTTTCTCTCAAATTTTTACTCAGTAGTTCTCTTTGTTGGGTAAATGAAGATTTTTTTGGTTATTTGTCCTGTGCCATGCTTTCTGGCAGTTTGGAGATCTCTGTCCTTTTGCCCTATCAATTCGAAGACAGTTGGCATATCAGCTGAAAAACAAAAATATCTAATGTTTCCTATAGATTTCTTGCCCTGCCCCAGCTTTATGTAGGTGAAAATCTAGAGTCATAGAGAGAACATTTTCAGATATCCTGCCCATCCCATCATTTGGGAGGGGAAAATACAGATAGCCTTGGGTAGATATCTTTCAGCACCCACCTTCCCCCACTGTGTATCCTATATGTCTATTATAGATGTCTGTATCCTAAACAATGGTTTCAAAAAATGAAAAGGAGCTCAGCCTATCCCTCTCACCTTTCCTTTTCTGTTATCTTTCTTTACTCTAATGTCCTCATCTGCTCAGGGAATCTCATAGAAAAGAGTTTGAAAAGTAAGCATAATTTTGATATGTGGCTGAGTCATCTCAGAATTTCCACCTGATATGACAGATAGGTTTGATAAAGCATCATCTAGTTTAGATGACACCTTGATCCAACATCTCATTTTTTAAATGCTAGTTTTAACCTTGGGGTAACCCTAATTGCATGACTAGGATAAGGGTGTTTAAAATAAGCCTGGAATAGGTTAGTTTTCCAGAGTGGCTATTTGCTCACATAATGTTCAATATAAATTAAAAAAACAAAAAGAGTTTACTCAAAGAGTTGGTCATTGGGAAATGACCAAACCTGAATGTTTAAGCGTACAATATATAGTGACTATAATGCATTATAAATCACAGAATAAATTATGACCATACTGATACAAGTAAGTAAATGGGGAATGGAAGGTCAAGTCTGACATAGAGTTAAATGCCATCTAATAAAATAAGCAGAAAATGATAAAGTTTGTAATTACCAATTGTCAGCCATTATAGTAATAATGGTTTCAAGCAAAAATCATAAATAATGTTAAAATTAATGGACAAAAGATTGATGAATTATGGGAAATTTACATGATGCCTAATTGTTGCTCCATGAAATACATATTAATTACAAAGAAAAATAAGATCACACAATGGTGAAGTTAAACTCACAGATACCATTTCAACCATGTGACCAAAGGTAACCACCTCACTGATGATGACTAGATGCCACATACCTTCTAATATGCCCAAAGGAACATGTAGTATTTCTATTGTAATTCTGCCTAATCTAATCATGAATAGCACTAAACAGCCAAATTGAGTGAGCTTATGTAAAATAATGCAGCATACGATCCAGAATTTGATACTGAATTATGAAACAATCATTTCTAGATGAAGGATATCTTTGACATTATTCACAAAATTTCAGTAAGAATTTTAGATATTGGCTTGTTATTGGCTTATGTTTAAAAATTGAAAAGCATGACAGTACAATACCCTTATTAGGAAATAACAACGAAATACTTAGAGATAAAATAGTGTAACTGCAACATCATTATACAGAAAAGATAACTGATGTCATTATGAAAGTTGAAACACCTGGGTCAACACCTGGGCTATTAGGCTAACTCTAAGAACTAAAGATTTAAAAGAGTTAGACCTATGCATAAACATATAGGACATAGAGTTGGAACCAAAGGTACAAATATGCTAGTATTGGGAAAGTAAGAACTAAGTTTCTTTTGCCTTTTAGCAGGGAGAGGCAAGGTATGACTAGTTTCCCTCCACAGTCCTATCTGGCAACTGCTAAAGCTTTTCATCTCCTGATTCCATGTATTATATGAAGCATTTACTAGAAAGCTGTACGCCTTACATGATTTGTGGTTTCTGAATGACCTCAGGGGAAATGTTATCATAAATGATCCTGTCATTCAAAATGACAGTTTTTTTTTTTAATTTTAGATTTTAGCTAATGCCTAAGAAATAGTATCTTTTTCATACCTAAGGGTCTTTTTTTATAAATTCTGTCATGATTTTTTTTGAAATTCACACCTGGATTCTCAGTCACAAAACTGATGAACTATTTCATCCATCAGTAAGTAATATTATTGTAGATTCGTATTAAACACGGCTTGAAAAAGATATTGCTATCTCTTATTTTTATAACAAGTAATATAATTGAATTATATACACTCTTCCTGAGGATAATATGTGGAAACAATCTGATAAATCTAAGGTCAATTTGCAAATTGACATTAGTATCTAAAATACAGAGTCACTTCTCAGTAATCCAGTGAATTCTTTTCATCTCTTGCTGGATCTTTCAGTTTGATGACTATGACTGAAAGTAAAATGTTTAATGTTGAGCACAGTTAATTTTTTCATATTGAGCACAATAATATATGGAGACAACACAACCATTTTAGGATCATTCAAATATGCTAGATGTAGTGAAAAGTCTTTAATTGGGGTGTGCCAATGAGAATGATTGAGGAGATGGAAGAACTTCCTAGCAAAGAAATACTTTGATGAGTAGAAGAAGCATGATGGAGCTGGAATCACCAACATTTTTCAAGACTTTAGCTAACAGTAAGTGTGGTGAAAGTCACACATCTTCCTAGCAGTTAAGATGTAAACACATTCTGTGGCTATTACTATAAGCACAGTTATAGCGGTAACAAAAATGTTATTAGAATGTCCAATAAACGATTTCATTCATAAGGGTAAATTTTGGTTTACCTTCTCAGAAAATTTTATTATCCAATATATATTCACTAAAACCAAAAAAGTTTTAAAATCAAAATATGAATATTGCAAAAAACACAGATATCTAGACAGCATGTGAACAAGACATTCAGGCAATTTAAGTCTGAGTGATTTTATATTAAAAAATAAATATATATATGATTTTGCTAACATCTTCTACTTACATCTCTGGAGAAGTAACTTTTTGAGTGCAATATTTGAAATAGGGTTGACAGTCATATATGAAAATGTTTTAATTTGGGGGTTATAATACTATATTACCTTTCAATTTGGTCAAGGTGCATGATATTATTATTCAAGGCTACACTATTCCTACTGGTTTTCATCCTAATAATTCTATCAATTATTGAAATTCATTTTTAAAATCTCCTACAATACTTGTGTCTATTTCCCTGCTAGTTCTGTAAGTCTCTGAGTTAATATTCTGAAATCCTGTTATTATTATTTTGAAATTCTATTATTATTTACATACATATTGTCTTCTCAATGATTTGGCTACTTTATTATTATACTTATTTTCATAATATTTATTCTTTGCAATAATTTTGCATTAAAACATAAAATAGCTAGTCCAATTTTTATATAAGAAATATTTATATAATTTATCATTTGTCTTTCTTTCAGTTTTATTTCCATATTTAAAGCAATTTTTTATGAAAACATAGAGATGGGTATTATTTTTACCTAATATGAAAGTCACTGACTTTCAGTTTGCATGTTTAGATGTAGTCAAAGAAATTATTAAATTGAGTTTATGTCTCTCTTTACTACATGTATCTTACTTGTTATTACTTTTCCTTGACTAGTCCATTCTTAACTTATTTTGGCTTAACTAAATTTCCTTCATTGCCTTATTAATTTTTCTTTCTTTTAATTTTAGTGATTATTATACATTTCATAATAAGTACCATTACTTTTTCACATATACAAGTGCAAATATTGCAAAGAATAAATACAGCCATATACTTCTTTCCTTTGTCCTTTTTGCCACACACTTTTGAAATTTACTTAAATGCCACAATGCTTTAATATTTTGGCTTTCAAAAGTCAATTCTCTCTTAAGAGAAGAAAATTAGTCTTCATTGCTTGCTAGCATGTTGACAAATTTTAGCACTCTTTTTTCTATACATCTCTTCATATTTTCTGGTCATATATGGAGGCATAAGAATGTAGTAGGGTTTACACTACTGATCCTTGGAGAGAAAGCTCATGTATTTGTGGTTTATTTATTTTTTATTTGAATAATTTATTATATATATATATATTTCACATCATTATAATCCCTGGAAGTCACCCACCACCTCCCCTCCCTGATCCTCCCACTCATCCCCCCAACTGTGTATTCATATTTTAATTTTAATTTGAACATATTAATATCAGTATCTTGGAATTACTTCAGATCATCTCTCAGGTCTATTAGCTGCATAAAACACTTGAGGAAATGGCACCCAAACACGAAAGATTTAAATTCCAACTCTCCAAGTCACATTGAATCTCTAGAAGTATGGAGTAAATATCACAGACTAGTTGGAACTCCATAGTTCAGAAAATATCTTACAGACCAGAAATCTAACAGGTTCAAACCATTTATAGTCAATAAACTTTTACATTCAATACGCTTACTATTATTTCCAAGGTACACGAATGTTACAAAGTAATAACAGTGTCGATGTTTTGATTTATTTAACATTTTTTTCTTTCAAGATTCTAAAGTTATGTTGTTTCTTTATAATCCTATCAGAATTTGATGAAATATTAGCAAACTTTGACCATATATGAAGAGTATAATTGTTAAAATAATAATAAATCCAGAGATTTTTATTATATTTTTAAGGAAAAAAAGCATTGCTTCAGTTAATAAAGTTTGGCTTTATTCTTGATAACTACATGACCTTGGGCTTGGTTTGTGTCTTTTGGAAACATTGATTTCTTAATCTCTAAACAGAAGAATCACATAGAATGCTTGAATTATCATGTAGGTTATATAAGAAAAGGTAGGAAAGATCCACAATATTGTATCTGAAAGAACATCTCATTAAATTTTAGTTTCTCTTTTGAAACATTTCTCATATTACAAATAAAATAACAGGAATTTAAAGGTTAAATGATTTTCTCAATGTCAAACTGCTAGTGGTGTCAGAACTAAATCTCAAACCGGCCTTTAGTTCTAAAGCAATTTTTTTTTTTTTAAACACAGCATAGCTACCTCAGAAGTAGCAGCAGGAGGTTTGTTTGTTTGTTTGTTTGTTTGTTTGTTTGTTTGGTAGCAGTTTCACCATTGTTCTATAGCATGAAAACTAAAAAAAGCACACCCCTGTCTGGGTACATAGATGTGAAAATTATATTGGACAGGTATTGTCTCATCACTGAGACACAGTGAGAATGTTCTAAATTTGGGTTTTCATTGTCTCATCATTGGTTTAAGTTGTAACTCTTTTTATATAACCAGTCACTGAAAATTGTCCAAGACACCTTAAAAAAAAAAGAAGAATTTTAGTTTCCATGTGCTGTTTTGTTTTTGTTGTTATTTTGTCTATTAATTTATGAGATCTATTTCATAAATGAGATGACTGAAAATAAAAAGAAAAACACTTTGTCAAGCTTGTCAACGCTAACATTTCTGGGACTAAACTGACCCACTAAAAGGATGAAACAATGTCTCATTAATACACTCTCTTTTGTTTCACTTTTTGTTTGCCAGGTAAATTGCTTCATGAATTGCCAGATTCATGAAGGAATCTTTTTCAAAGTTAAAATTTCACAGGAATTTAAAAATTGAAAGATGTTGTCTTTCACAATAAATGACACATGTATTCTATTTCTGCAGTCTGAATATAGATGCTGTAGACAAATTGAGGATAATTATATATAATTTTGATTTCTGATCTTTTTTTGTTTGTCTCTGTGTTCTCTGCTATTTGAATGATAAGGAAATAAAGAAGATTATTTCTTTATTTCTTTGACATTATTTCTTTGAATATAGGTTCCCGTTAAGATCCAGACTCAATAATGTAAATGACTTCCATTTCTTTATCTGATAATTAGAAAATGTTAAAACAACAGCAAACAAATACTATTTGGCAAAATAAGTTAATCATATGTAACAATTGACATTGGGAAAAAATATTTAAATAAAAAAGTGCTTTCATGAAACTTTAATCAATTGATTTTTCAGATTGATGGATCAAACTACTTATAATAATTGACCATTAGCAAGATGAGAAGGAAAATTCTAAATGATAGAAACATGAAGATTTTACTTTCTAACTCTGTGAAATGAAAGCAGAAATCAAAACAGATATGTAAATTTTTGAAATGGAAGTTAGAGATTTTCTAATAGCCCTTGAATAAAAAAGAAAATTTAAAGTGAAAATATAATTACAAACTTTGTAGAAAATAATGAGCATAATTGCTTTGAAAATTAAAGTTATGAGATAGTCTCAAATTGTACTGAGCACAAAACATTGTGTTTAATATTTTACTTATTAAACAATGTAATTAACATCAATATTTAGAATTCAATTAAAGATGTGAGAAACAGTAGCAACAACAACATTGCAAAAGAAAACAAGACAGAAAAAATAATTAAGATAAAAATTTAATGAACTGGAAATGATAAAACACAACCAAGTAAATTATAAATGGGATAATATAGCAAAATAAATGGAACATTTTTTAGTTATTCAAGATATTGAAAAATAATAAACTATGGGTATATATGTATGTATGTCTTCATATAGATATGTATACATATATATGTATGTTTATATATAATATATATACATATATATGACTCAGATAGTTTCAGTGTTCTAAATAGTAGGTGTTTTCCACATGCTACCATGTATTCCAGTACATCAAATAAGATGAAAAATAATGCAAATTCTTTTAGAAACTAGAAAAACCTTACTGCTGACTCTTGCCAAAATAATCTTTAACCAAAACAACAAAAACCTTAACAAAATTAAAATAATACCTTTTAGTTGCCAAAAATCCTTAATAAAATATTTGGATTATGTATTTTAAAACATTGACCCTAACTATGCAAGGAAAATAGTAAGAATGAAAAGCTCATTCAGATTTCATGAGATATATTAATGTAGTACATTACATAATTAGATCAAATATAATATGAACTGTTCTACTAAAATTAATAGCTTCTTTACTGCATTGAAAAATCTAAGTAAGAGCACTAAGACATGAAGAAAATGAACCTAGAAATAAATAATGGTATAGTATACTTAATCTTTTATATATGCCCCCTTCCACCTGCCCTAGGTTAATTTCACCCTTAATCTAGGAGCTTCTAGCTCTGGATGCTCCCAGGACACCAACTCCTCACTCTGCTGAACTGGGGAGACAATCAGAGATATGTCTACGCACACATTTTCTCAATATCAGGTGCATTCTTTTTGTTGTTTATTTTCTTCTTTAGCAGAAAACCAACTTCTTCATGTCTATGGTCTCATTATAACCAGTGCTGAGACCTCGGTAAGTTTTTCTATCTTATTGCTAAAATGATATTGAATAGGAGTTAGCATTCATTCCTAACTTGCTTTCCATGATAAAATATCCTATGACAGACCCACAGCAAATATCATCCTCAATGGGGAAAAACTGAAACCATTCCAATTAAAGTCCGGAACCAGGCAAGGATGCCCACTCTCTCCACTCCTTTTCAACATAGTTCTGGAAGTCCTAGCTAGGGCAATAAGACAAGAGAAAGACATAAAAGGAATGCGAATAGGGAACGAAGAAATAAAGTTATCATTATACGCGGATGATATGATTCTCTATGTAGAGAACCCAGAAAAATCAACAGAAAAACTGATTGAAATAATAAACCGATTTGGTAAGGTAGCTGGATACAAAATCAACACGCAAAAATCAACAGCATTCATATATGCAAAGTATCAGTCAGAAGAAGAAGAAATTAGAA
>PVHY01004428.1:68347-94354 GCA_004024945.1 Uropsilus gracilis | reverse complement strand
CCTCCCTCCCTTCCTCCCTCCCTCTCTTCCTTAATTATATTTTGTAGAAGCTGAGGACTCATTTACTCCAGGTTTCTGGAAAAGTTGGCAGTGAGTTCATAGCAGGCCCTTTTGCGTGGAGGCTTGGGATGGATGGAGTCAGGTTTGGGGAAATCCAAGTGGAACTCAGCTGGGCGAGATACACTCAATCTACTAACAATTCAGGAAATGCCTGGAGTGGGTCCAGCCAATAGAAAGAGAAAGAACCCTAGAAAAATGGAACACCGCCAACTCAGACCCCCACAGACGCTTAGCTTGTCTCACTTCAGTTCTTGAGAGCTGTTCAGTGGGGTTGAAGGCCACCGATCAGAGCAGAAATGAACACAATCCAATGGCAGAAGCTGATGTTTGGTATAAATGTCTGGTCTTGGCTGTCTTTGGGGCCTGGGTCTGGTTAGCTTGACACGGTGTCTCATCCACCTCACCCTTCAGCATGTCATCTTCACCTGCCCCTTTACTGAAGACTGAAGGTTTTTGTTTTGTTTTTAATAATTTATCTATCTATCTAGATATATATTTCACATCTTTGTATTTCACAGGGATCACTCACCACCTCCCCTCCCTGACCACTCACACTCATCCCCTACACCCAGTTGTGTACTTTAGTTTGGTTGTTAGTTGTTTGGACTTTTCCTCCTGGCCTTTTATTTGTTTTTCCTATGTCCCATATATTAGTGAAACCATTTGGTTTCTGCCTTTTTCTTTCAGACTTGTTTCTGCTAATATGATTTCTTTTAGGTCCATCCATGTTATCTCAAATGCATCAAATTTGTCCTTTTTAGTTGATGAGTAATATTCCATTGTATATATAGACCACATCTTTTTCATCCATTCATCTGCTATGGGACATTTGGGTTGTTTCCATGTCCTTGCAATTATAAATAGTGCTGCAATGAACATCTGAATACAGGTGTCCGTTTCTATCAGTATTGAGATCTCCTTTGGGTAGATTCCCAGAAAAGCGATTGCTGGGTCAATGGTAGCTCCATTTTCATTAGTTTGAGGCCACATTGATTTCCATCATGGCTGGACCAATTTACATTCCCCCCAGCAGTGTAAGAGTGTTCCTTTCTCTCCGCATCACCTCCAGCACTTGTTGCTGCTTGTTTTTTTGATGTGGGTCATTCTTACTGGTGTAAGGTGGTATCTTATTGTGGTTTTGATTTTCATTTCCCTGATTGCTAGTGATTTTGAGCATTTTTTCATGTTGGCCATTTGTATTTCTCTCTAAAGAAGTGCATTTTTAGTTCTTCTCCCCATTTTTTGCCTGGGCTTCTTGTTTCATTTTTGCTAAGTTGTGTGAGTTCCTTGTGGATCTTTGTTATCGAACCCTTATCACTTTCATGAAGGGCAAACATTTTCTCCCACTAGGTTGGGTTTCTTTTTGTTTTGCAGTTCATTGTCAGGAACCCAGGTCCTGCTCCCACCAGACACAGCTCACCATCTTTTCACTTGGTGGTTTCCAGTCATCACAACCTCCTTGTGCCAGGGTTGTGACCATTCTCTGAGGTCCAGGCAACTTCCCCTCTTGCAAACAATTTCCTCTTTTGAAACAGGTTAAAAAGAAAATAAGACCCTTTGCTTGAACTTGACATACCTATGCCTGCTTCTCTTTAGGAAGCAGGCTATAAGCATTTCACTAGCATTTTCACTGTTCACCTACTATTGGAATGTAAAAATCAGCTACCAGCTTCTCTCAGTTCTCTCCCCCTCTCAGACCTGAAAAACACAGTTAGAAACACAGTCTAAACTTTAGACTAGTTTACCTCAATTTACCCTCTTTTAAACTTTCATGGGTTCTTTCCACCATCCCCAGCCTTCTTAACCAAAATCCCAAGTCAAAGCAAGACTCTCAGAGTGCAGACTAATTTATATCTAACAAAGTGATTTCCTAATTACTACAAAAAAGCATGTAAGTAAAGCTCTGATTACTTTAACCTTGTCCAAAACCTTTCTCAACATTTCCAAAGTCCTTTCCCAGATTGCCTAAAAATCCTCAGTCTCTCTGTCCCGATCATCTCATCAATGTCCAGTCAATCAGAATTTATCTCCAGATGCTCGAAGACATCTTCTTTTGGCATGCTCCCTTGGCATGCTCCAGCTCCTCCATGCCGTCTTCTTGTCCTTTTCCAGGTAGTAGAATCTCCATGGTACCAGAACCAGCAAAATTCACTTTGTTTTTTCAGGTCTGACTTTCACACAGCCTCTTCCAGACACAAGTCAAACTCAGCAAAACAAAATCCAACATGGAGTTCAAATCTGCAAACTCCTTAGCTGCCTTTAACACACATGCTCCTAGCCCAGGCCTCCCAAAGGCTGCAGGTCCCAGGCCTTGGCCACATGGCCAAACTCACATGGCTCACATCTTCATCCTACAAAGTCCCTGACCATCCCACAAAATGGCCAGTATGCATCCCAAATTAGAATTCAAATTCCTTTCTTTGTTTCAAACCTCTTTATATATTCTTTGTTTTCCATCTTCCAGGAACAGCTCCTGAATTATTACATCACAAAGGAAAAAGCCTGTTTTACTTTTTCCTTTCCCTTGTATCTTTCTGAAAGGAAATTCTAATTAAGGCCATTCTCACATTTTAGCATATCTTCCTTGAAATCTGCAATCTTAAACAGGAGACAATGACACTGGGGGGTAGGGTGGGGGAGTGGGGGTGGCTCCCCCTATCATGGTGGGAAGGGGGAGTGGCGCCCCTATCATTTCTGTCCACAGTGTCAGCAAGCTTCTGGGGACATGGCTAGTTCAGTCATCCATCTTGGTTAGCTCAGTCATTCAGCTTGGCGAGGTCAGTCATCCAGTTTGGTTAGCTCATTCTCTTCTCCAGTCCATTTCTAAGCCATCTTTCCCTTTTCCCCTTCTTTTTTATTTCTACTTTTCATCTCCCTTACATGGATTACACTTTAGCCTCTCAACCATGTCCTCTACAGTCTAACCCTGCACAGAGTCTGGCATCCAAATACCAGAATATTATTTTTTTTCAAACACTTAAAAAAAACATTGAAAAGCTTCTCAAGATTTTGCCTGGTTGGTGGAGTAGAGATTGCACCGACCAAACAATTTGTGTGAGACCCAGTTTGGGCACATCCACTGTCCCCCTAACTTCAATTCCAATGATTGCTTCTAACTCTCCTTGTACCTTCTGAGTCCTAGTTCAAGAATGTGTTATCTGTCTTATTTTTTCCCCCTCGTGCTTGAGGTTTTTGTACTGTGTGTTCATCTGTAAGCTGTTTCAGTTCCTTTTGGAAGTAGGGGGATCTTACAACTTAAGTAAATTAAAAAAATTTTGTCAAATAAAAAAAAAGCTGAATAAATAGACATAATTACAACATACATCTATCCAGTTTTATTTTCTTCCCTGGGGACAGATTGTACTGAAAGAATTCGGTGTCACAGAATACTGGCTACCAGGCCTGAATGGGTTCCGGTGGGAGATTCTGCCCTCACAGACTCTCCTTTCAGACAGGTGGGGGTTATCTGTGCATGGGGTAGGGATGGGATGGGGGAAGGGATGGGATGGGGATAGGAGTAGGAGTGGGTGTGGGATTGGGGATGGGGCAGGGGGTCAAGGGCCAGGGGTAGCTCTCAGAGCTGAGCTTTGCAGGGCTCACAACTATCTGGATAATTTAATATCGTACTGATATTAAAGAGTGGAATGTGAGCTATCTAGAGAATCTTGGCTTCGATCCCATTTTAACAAAATCTAAATTCAGGTTGGGAGAACTGAGTAAAGCTATTTATAAAGTCTTCACTGGACCCCCAGAGGCCTCCTCCACTGGACCTGTAGCGGGCTTGGCACTAGACAGGCAAACATGGAGACATGGAGGGTGTGGGGGCCCCGGCTGGACTCTCACAGACACTCAGGGAAGCTGGCTTCATGCAAAACCCTGGAGCTGGGCATCCTGAGAGCCAGAGACTCCCCTGGGCTCTTGTGGACAGTAGCTGTCCCCACTCTGGAGTGGTCTGTTTCTTATGCCATGCCATAATGACAAATGAGAAATTGGTTCAATACATAAAGCCCTTATTTGGCAATTTTCTCTTCAGTGCACTTTCCAAATGTTAACTAATTAATCTGCTTGGCAGTGTTGCATTTAACAGTTGTACATGTTTGGTGCTTGTAAACTCTTATAAACTTTTTATTGCTTTGATAATCTATTTCTAGCATTTTTTCCTTGTGTCCCTGCAAGGCCAAATTAGCATTGTTCTTTGCTAAGATGGGGCCATGTTCTCCTCCACAATGAAGATGTGTAGTAGTTGATGTCCAAGACAGAAAAGGAAATGAAGATGAGACTGCAAGGAAGAAATCCACCTCACACTTGAGAATATCATAACTGTCACTCAGAAGCAGTGTTTGAACAGCCACTGCCTCTGTGAAGGCCACTGAGATTGAGCTAGCTCGGGGGGGGGGAGGGGGTCAATAAGTATTAATTGAATGCCCTCGCGGATCCCTAATTTCAGAATCTTAGAGAGCTTTCTCAAATATCCCCATAAATGTTGTGCCATTGTTTCCTATAGTATCTCTCAAGGAAATGAATTCCCTACATTCATTTTTCCTGGGATAAACACATCTTGATTTGTTCTCAAGTTTTTTTTAAACCTCAAGGTCTGTTCCCAAAACTAGTGAGCAAATCCACAACTGTACCTTCTAGACCACTAATTCCTTGAGGATATGAGGCTAGGAGCCCTCCTGAGAATATGATGACAGCTTTGGATCTAGTCACTGAAATAAGTACATATGCATATATATAGAATATAATTTATAGTTATATATTCATGGACACAGGTATGAAAATACCTGTGTTTGTAAGAACACCCACACAATGTGAATGTGTATGCTATTTCAAAGAATTTGTAGATCTCCTAAGTCCAAAGGCCCTACTTTAAGGAGTATCATCTAACCTAGAATTATTACCATTTTATAGACTTTATCTCATTTCAATTTCAGCTATTTCAACTGGATTTTTACCTGTCAGACAATGCCAGATGCTAACACTGACTCTCAAAGGCAAGAGTCTTGAATTCTCTGATCCCTTGGATTGTTTCTTTTGAGTCATCTCAACCCATTTTTACATACTTGACATGATTAGAACATTCTAATTGTGGTGATATCATTATTTTATAAAATAGATTACTGGTTTCTGCATTATTTCAGTCTTTCAGTTGAATCAATACATTGCCTTTAAGATAATGTACCAATTGTCCATTTAAGATAATGTAATAATTGTCCTTGGTGGTGACCAGCTCTGTGTTCTAGATGGTGGCTAAAATCTTGGAATCCATCATTTCCTCAGCATTATTCGTCTTAATTGTCCCCCAACTCTATTCTTTTACATTTGCCTATGAGGAATTTCATCTGCCAGTGTTTGGCTTCCATGACAGCCTGGTGGGTTTTTCACAGTTTCCTCTCATAAATGGCACAATATTTCATTATTAAAAAGTACTTAGTGTCATGTGCAAACCTGAGGATTTTATTGTAAACAGTCTCTTGCTACATCTTAACATCCATTTATGAGTTGGAACAATTTTAAAAATATTTATCCTTGCCCTTCTCTCCTTTCATTTTTTTTGAGCTAGAGTTAGTTGTCTTCCAAGATAAAACAGTTAATTAAATTCTATGTTTGTTCTCAAATAATATATGGCAAAATATTAACAGTGGACATTTCTCGTTAGTTGGATTATGGATGATTTTAATTTTATTCATTTTGCTTCTTTGTACTTCTCACATTTTCTACAAAGATATATATTGCTCTTGTGATACAAAATATTATTAAATATGTATAGTTTTTAATGGAATCTTACCAAGTGTTACTGACTACATCTACTGGATTCTTTCCCACATGCTTCCTTAAAAATATTAGAGAGATATAATCTCCCTTTCAGAAGTTACCTTGCCTTTCTTACTATAGATCTTATTTCCAAATATATAGCAAATTATATCCTTTGGTTCTTACTCTTGAATGCTTCTCAATGAGTGGTTTGCCTTTCCTCCATTCAATTGATCTGGCAATACAAGTTTCAATGGATCCAAAATTTTACCCTTAAGTTTTTTTCTAAACTCTTGAGTACAGCACATTTATTTCCAGTGATAACTCAAGTTTGGGAAAAAAATTGTGACAAAATGCATTATTGATTCTGCTAGGAACATCTAGTTTATTTATTGCTATTTGATTTTGTACCTGTGACTGATCTGCCTCAAAAGTTAATTTAGGAGTGAGAGTGTCACAAACGCTTTCCTTTATCAACTGATTCATTCTGCTATCTCCTTTTCAGACCTGCATGTACTTTTTATATTGTGATCATCAATCAATTGGTCTCATTGATTCTCTTGCTCCCTTTGCCTCCTATGCTTCTGAGGGATATTTTAATGCTGGGGTTGGTCCTTCCATTTTCTTTTAGTTAAATTAAAAAAAATTGCATCCTTTCTGCTGTGTCTGACATTGCTTAGGTTTTCCTACTTGAGCACATTTATCTTTAAGAGGATGTCTTTTTAAACAATGTCGTTTCTGCTGAAACTCAGCTTAGCTTTCAGATTGTAGCCGGTGGGCTGGATTCTGCCTGTAGAAGCTGTAATCAATTGTAAACCTCTAATCTAGATGTTTATGTATGGCCTATCTACCCCTCAGGGATTCTATAATATTTCCTTTCCTGCAAAGTTCTGCAAGTTGTTTTTGTTTCAGATGTCCTACCATGCGCAGGCACCCCCTCCTGTATGCGCACACCATATCCTTCCTCTTCAGAGCTTGTGTTTGGCAGCACGCGGCTGTCTAGTTCCTTACATGCTAATTATATCATATCCTCATTTGTTGCCAAATGTTCCCATATGGCCATTTGGTCTGGTAAGTCTTTAATGCTTATTTGAAGCACTTATGCATACTGGCTCGGTCTTTTACCACTTCTCCCAGCCATTAGTTCTTTGATGAGGACTTCCTTATTTTATTAGCCTTATTTTTCTCAGATAGGTTTTTGCTTTCTCCCTGATTGTTTTATTTGAATCCTGAAAAAATGCAGATATTATGTTTTGTACCCATTTGCTTCCACATTTCTTATTTTTAAACTTTCTGAAACTTGAAAACTACCCTTAACAGTCTGGTGTTATTTACCTCAGATGGTAGCCTACTTTTTCGACTCTGCTTATCCAAAAGATATCCTGGTTCTTGGTGCATCTCTGACTCTTTTTTACACCATTCTCTTGTCTTTATGTTCAGACTCTGGAAATCTGCTTCTTTGTAGAATTCTTTTTAAAATCTATCTTTCTTTAAGAGCTTGGATGGAAGATTTTTGCCTGTAACTTACATCTGACCCAAACGTGATTCACATTGATTCACTGGAAGGGTTCATCATTTGTCTTCTGCCCGATCAGTGGCTAGTTTAGAAAGCTCGCTGTAGATATTACAACAGGCAGTTCAGCTTGTGGATTATGGTCAAAGCCCTCTAGTTTAGGTGCAGTATCATATCTAATCAATTAACGGACTTAGTTTCTTTCTGCTCAGTTGTGATACAGGGTAGTGATGCAGTTGAAAATTGTATTGGTGCCAAAATACCCTGGTAGGTGGAGTCTGAGAGGAAGACCTCACATGAGAGAAGATGGGAAGCAGGAAGAGAGGGTGTATAAAATGGGAGGAATGTGGAGAGAGAAGAGGCAGAGAGAGAGAGTGAGAGGGAGAGAGGGAGAGAGAGAGAGAAAATGGCAGACTGAGAGAACAGGCCCATATGGCCTGGTCAGGGTATACCCTCTGGAAGAGAGAGTTGGTGGCAGCAAAGAGCCATGATGGCCTTTTGTAGTTGATGTGGAGAGTGTGGCACCATAGCAAGGTGGCACAGTGAGCTAATACCTGGAGATGACCAGGAATTTGGAAAGCTGATCTGTGCATCAGCAATCGGGGAAGAAATTTGAAGAGGCTTGGCAAAGCAGAGCAGCTCAGAAGACAGGAGAAGCAAAGAGAAGACACTAGAGAAAGACTGGACTTTGCAGAGTGCCTGCCTCTGTTTTGGAGGGGCAAAGGGGTACCATCTTGGACATGTGTCTTGGGGAACTTGGGACTGGAAATGGTAACTGGGGTAAGATAACTGCCACTTGTGGCTTTGAGAACATTTCTTCTTCCCTGTTGCATTCCTTTGTTAATCAAACCTTATTGAACTGCATTTTTGCCTGGCAACTGCTTCACACTAGTCATGTGGACCTGTTGTTTGTTGGTTAGAGGCTTCTGTCCCTTTTAGATCTGATATCAGTAGCACCCCTTATCTTGGGGAAGTTTTTTATTTTAATTTTTTTATTGAAGTACCTTTGTTTTATAGCCAACTTAGTGTTTTGACTATAGAGGGTTCCCACCTTAGGGATAGTCATCATGGTTCTCTTTGAGAAGCAGGGCAAAGGATGACTATGGAAATCTCCTGAGTTGGATACCAAAGAAATATCAATTTCTCTTCTTCATCTTTAGATATTTTTGTTTGCTGTGGTGACAATCATTCTGGAATCAGATTTAAGAGACTTGAATTTTCCTTTTAGCTACATGTCCTCAACTAAGTGAGTTAAATAAGTCTGAACTGTTTCTTCAACTGAAAAACAAAGAATTTGATATAGACTTTTCCAAAATGCTTTCTGTCTTCAACACTGGGTTGCTACAGTTGGCTGTTATTAGGAGCAGCAATAGGCCATGTGCTATGATAATTGGCACTGGAGATGTGACTTTGGAGACCAGGACCCTTTCATCTGAAATAAGGTCTTAGGTTTTAATAGCTTAATTACTTCAGTTTCAGTCGGTGACAAAGAAATGACTAGATCTGTCAGGATCTCAAAGAACTTGAAAAATGATTGTCTTGACGGTGGATGTGAAGAATTTGAGACAAAGGAAGGCAGAATCTTTCCAAAATATATCAAGGCCCAGAATTAATAACCAAATTTTATATATAGAAGTTTAATTTTGAGAACTATATCCTTATTGGTTCTTGAGTGTTATTTTAAACTATACTTCATGATAGCCAGTGTATGCTGTTTCAAGCCCCAAACTGAAGCTAGATTGACCACGTGTTCCCAGAGTCACTTTTGTAAGAGTAACAACTATCCACGGCCAAAATTTCTCTTTCCTCTGAGTCCTCAGACCAACTTTTAATTTTGCTTGTTTGCTTTTTAATCAAATAAGATGCTTCATTTAAGAAATAACCTAACACATTGAGCAAAACTCCATTCAGATTTTGGATTTGGTATCTCTGTTCGTAGAAACACTGTGTTAAAAATATAATTTATTTAGTTTGTCTTCATATTTGACAGTAAAGTTAGATTCTATAGAACATCATGTTAATCAGGCTCACACACTGAATTGTGTTGACAGAGGTCAGCATCTGTCATAGATTGCAAGTTATGGCACCTCTGTAGGCTTAGAACACACACAGTGACTCCTGTTTCAATTCTGACATCTTGATGTTACCTCTTCACATTCATCTTTATTTCTGGCAGCCTTCTCCAGCCTCCTGGTTGCTTATTTTGGCTCTCAGTCTGGTGTTAGCCACTCTTTTTGGTGTCTGCTGCTGTAGTCCAGCCTGACTCCTTTTGTGGGAAGTTTCCAGATATGCTGCAGAGGGACATCTACATACAAGGGAAATTGAAGTGTCTGACACTGTGAGTTTAACTTTGGCCAAAAGAAACAGGTGACAGGACAGAGGCTTTATTTGGCACAGTAATAGCTAAATACAAGAGTCAAGTGGAACAAGGTCATCTTCGTAATGTAAAAAGACTCTGATATATGCGTTGGTATGATTGTTGGTGTGTTGTTTGGCAAATAAGCCCAATAGCAAGATAGACATTTGTGATGAGATGAAGATACAAAAAAGTCACTTAAAATTAATTGTCTTTGGTCACAAATAGGCAAATACTATTTGATTTTCCCCGATGAGGCATCTAGAATAGTCAAATTCACAAAGACAGAAGGTAGAATACTAACTGCCAGGGACTGGTGGGGGAGCAGGTATGGAACTATTGTTCAATGGGTGCAGATTTCATTTTCACAACATGGATGTGTCTGGAGGTGGCTGTTTTGATGGCTACCCTTTAATGTGAATGTACTTGATGCCACTGAACTATACTTCTGAAAGTAGGTAAGATGATGTGAATTGTACCACAATTAAAATTTACATAAGATGAGAACTTGTTGGCTATATATGGTTCCAGAATAATTTTAAAGACTAATATTAGAAACTTATTTAAAAAAATTCAACCATCAGTACCCTTCATTGGAGACCCCACCCCATGCCCTAATCATAGTTTTCAGTTCTTTGACTGATGTGTCCATGCTTTTTCCTCTCATCAAATTCTACTCTATCAGTTGTTTTGCCTATGAATTTGATGATGCATCCTCCTAGAAATATATCTTTTGATAGTTGAAATCATTCACCAAGAGAGAGGCTATCAACATGATCGCTAGAGGAACTTCTGATACCCACCGACATTTCAACTCCAAGACTGACTAACATTTCCCCAAGTCGCAGAAAAATATGAATCACTAAAGGGCCTACTAATTACACACTTGCAGCATATGGAGCTTTATTTTCTTCCTCTTTTTACTTTGAAAAATTAGAACACCTCGGAGAGCTGGCAGCAATTTCATATTTCATTCAGCTTCATTCTGAATGTTCTCCAACTTGAAAATGTCTTAAAAGTGTCACATAAAATCCATTTGCCCAGTTGTTTAAGTTTGATGTCTAATATTATTATTTGAAACACATGGAACAGAAATTCCAAGTCAATCAGATTTCCCTAAAATTCAGGCCTTTCTGGGCATTTCTCACGAGTCATAGGGCAGAACTTATACTGAGTGACGGGAAGGATCTGAGAAAGAGTCATGTAAAATAAGACAGGAGAAGCTGACCTGTTTGGATCAGGATGTTGATACAGGAGGAGGTGAACACCAACCACTTCATATTCCCTCCATCTGAGTTAGACACCACAAAAGAAAATCACATGAAAGAGATGGAGAAAAGAGGCCAGATTTATTACGCTGTGGAAGAGGCCTGCTTCAGAGCAGGGAGGTGGGCATTTATCTTGAATTTTGGAAATACACAAACTCACCTACTGGGTCTCAAGTCACAGCACAAGCTTGCCTTGGTGACACAATGCCGTCACTATTGAGTTTTTGGCACCTGGAAAGTTTCCAGTTAGCATGTCCTGTATAGGCAGGACCTAAGCTGTTATGCTTACTGCTTGCTCTAAGCCTGCCAGGAGATAGTTCAGAAAAGCAGCCAGATGGGTGACTGTAATCCTAGCTACCTAGGAGGCTGAGGCTGGGGATTGCTTGTTTCAGTGGGATCGGGACTAGCCCAGGTAATGTAGCGAGACCTAGTCTCAAAAATAGAAAAAAAAAAAAAAAGAAATTTATGAGAGCAGAATCAGAAAAAAATATATTTGTGGAATTGATATTTGTTGACTTTCTCCCTCAGGCTATGTCTTGAAATATATATATATATATATTTGTATTTCCTGGGAATCACCCACACCCTTCCCTCCCTTACTGCTCCTTCCAATCTCCCCCACTGTCCAGTTGTGTACTTTAGTTTGGTTGTTAGCTTGTTTGGACTTTTCCTCTTGGCCTTTTATTTGTTTTTCCTATGTCCCACATATTAGTGAAACCACTTGGATTCTTTTTCTTTCTGACATGTTTCTGCTGATATGATTTCTTCTAGGTTCATCCATGTTATCATAAATACCACCTTATACCAGTAAGAATGGCCCACATCAAAATAAACAAACAAACAAACAAACAAATAAATAACAGGCAACAGCAAGGGCTGGTGTGGATGTGGAGAGAAAAGAGCACTCTTACACTGCTGAGGGTAATGTAAACTGGTCTAGCCCTCAGGTTATTTTGGTCTGGAAAGGCAAGATAGAACCAAACAAGCTGGAGAGTGGTTACTTTATTTCTGTTTCCTGATGTGGTTGTGCCATCAAACAGGTTAGCAGCTGCTGCCAAAGGAAAGGCACTGGGGTGTAGGAAGTGTGAGGAGGGCTTTGGAAATGCCAAAGTCTTGCTGTGTGTGTCTTTTGCGGGCCCAACCGGACTGCACACTCCTTGCAGACAACACTACTGTTTTATGCAACATTTCATCCAACCCTGCAAGGGGCCTCATTCTGGCTCCAAAACTACCAATGGTACAAGCCCAAGAGAGGCCCTGGCACTCACCATTCTGGAGAGACCGGGGCCTGGCTGGCAATCAGCTTCCAAGCAGGTAGAAGACTTTTATATCAACCTTTGTCGTTCTGGGATGCTTGGTTATGGGGCCACTTTCTTTCTTTCTTTTTTTTTTTTTTTTTTTTTTGCCCATGGAACTGCAGGCTCTCGTTGCGCAGGGTATCACAGACTCAGCTTCCCAGGTAACTGGGATTACAGGCGCGCGCTACCACCCCCAGCTATTTTTTGGATCTAGGTCTCTCTACAGGCCCCAGGCGGGACTCCAACCACAATTCCTAGCCCCGGCTGCTTCATAGGCGGAAGCTTACAGGCACTAGCTACCGTGCCCCGCCCTATGGGGCCACTTTCGCTCTTCCACACCTCCAAGTATTTTCTGCTAAAGAAGCTGACTGAGCAAAGGCCTGAAGGCATTTTTCATTCCCTTGGATGGAGCATAATGCTTTCGTATATAAACACAATAACACAGTCATCACACACACATGCATTTACATTAGCATCGCGGCTGTGCACTTCATAGCACCATGGCTGGGCGCGGGGGCTGCTGCTTCTATTTTCCATTCTGATCTAAATTAGGTTCATAATAAAAGAGTTTTCAATCAAGGTAAATACAATTTCATCCCAGCACAACATCTCCATTCCTGTGTTGTTCCATTTTTTTTCTTTCTTCCCTTTTATTCTAGGTCACTCACCCTGCTATGTGTGAGATGGTCCTCTGCTGGGGATAACAGCCTTGCTCCTCAATGAACTATCACCATGGCTCGAAATGCATCTCCTGTAACATACCTCTGTGATTTGCAAAAGTGGGAATAAATCAAAGCAGGCTAGAGATGCCGCGTTAAGCCAGAAGCTAAATGTTACATCATGTAGCGCCAGGCTAGGGGAACAGAGAGCTTGCTTTCTCCTGGCAGTCCAATATCTTTGTGCTTGTTACCTCCGCCACAGCCCCATTAAAACAATCATTCTGAATCTGCGGGAAACTGTCACCTCTTTCTTTCCAGCCGTGGCAGCTGGTATTGGAGGCTGCAGACATTGCTCATTCCCTTCAAGGTTCTTAACACACACGCAAAAAAGAAAATGAAGCTTAATTTGTTAAAAGAGGGGGAAAAAATGTGTCAGCTTACCCTCAGGCTTAGCGCTGGCACCAGGGGGGTGGGGGGAAGCAAAGATAAATGCCGGTAGGTGCACTGGCACCAGCTCTAATTCTCCACTCACTCTGCTGCTCCACTGTATGTATCACATTAATCATGCTGGATGGGGAGACGTTTCAAAAACTTAAGCAATTTTGCAACCAAGATGCACCATTTTAAAAATACAATAACATAACTTTATTTTGTGATGCTCGCTCGGTAACCAGCAGAGAGTCTGAAAAATGGGCTGCAGATGTTAGTACAAATAATTAATGTCCGGGTGTGAGCAGGAGGGAGAGGCAGGAGGAAAGAGACGAGCTAAGCACAAGAGGAACAGCCGGGATCCCTCCTTCTCTTCCGATGACCTTCCTCAGATCACAGGAGATGGGCCAGGTCTCCCCTGTCACCGCGAGGCTCAGCTCTGCCCCGGTTCCTGGACCAATTCAGACAACAGATGGGCACTGTTTAAACAGCTCCATCGCTGCTGTCACTGTGGAATTTACGACGTGGGTTTCCAGGTCCTGGGCTCTGGCTCCCGTGTGCTCTGCTTTTAAGAACTGAGTCTCTGTTTGATTCTCTTTGTCCTGCCCTTCTCAAATGGAGTCTAAAGATCTTGGTTTCTGAAACCCAGCCCCACAGTTAGAATTTTGGTTCCTGGATTTGAATCTTTCTATTCATTCTTTCCATTCTCCAGCCAATACAATACCCACTGGGGATTCTGCTACGTTGGCTGATTTTCCTTCCTGAGAGGTGTCACTCTCTTCCGAGAAGTCTACATGCACTTTTGCCCAGCAGCCGTGCCCCCAAAGGGCACGTCGTTGTTTTCTGGCCTCCCGAGCTGCTTCTGCACCTCGGCTGAGTCAGCCTGGCAGCCCCCACACTGGTATAGTCTAGAGAGCCTGTGCCATACTTCTTATCTTCCAGTTCATAGTGTCTTTCTACCATATTCTGACCTTTCTGTAAAGTTTGAAGAAAAGAAATGACAAGTAGGGCAGCAGAAGCTACTAGAACTCACCCTGATGGAATGGTGGCCCAAGGCTGCCAGCAGCACTGAGAAAGACATCTTTGTGCCTGCAGTATTTCGCCATGTATCCTGAAATCCCAAACCCCAAAGTGGGAGAGACATGTGAGTGTGCACATAAAGAGAAGCCAAGGATGGGAGAAACTAAGACAAAGGGGGTCTCTTTCACCACAGAGTTTGGGAAAATTTCTAGATAGCTACCCTTGAGAAATAAACCAGGCTTGAAATGGATTGTCCTTGAATATAGAAGATGGAGTTCTTAAAATCTCACTTTGGAATTTTGGTTTTGGTTGACAGACCCTCAGTGAGGATGAACGTGGGCAATTCCATCCACTGAGGAAAACCCATTTTCCTCACTTGTCTGTGATAACTTGTGAAGTCATACTTTGTCTAGCAGCATAAAGCTCTATTGAAAACAGTTGGTGTTATGAAATAAATGAGGGATGTATGCAGCAACAGCTTACATCATACAAGCTTAAAGTTCCAATTGAAGGAGTAAATGACTCTAAGTATTGAAGGTGTTTTGTCATTTCACCGTTCCCCATTCCCTCTGTCAGAAAAAAAACAGTGCTCTGAATATGAGTTTGTAACTCCATGTCTGTATATTTGTGCATACTTAGATACGTGTGATTTGTGTCTGTGTAGATGCATTGTTTTGTCTGTTTTTCCCCCTTATTTGAATGATTCCACTATAGATGCATTGGTCTACACTTTTTTGTTCTCAATGTGATTGTGTAACTTGTTCATGGTGTTCTAAATCTGAGCTCAGCAGACTCTTGCCTATGGGCCAAATTGAGCTGGTGGTCCTTTTTAAGGTACCTTTGAGCTAAGAATGGTTTGTGCATTTGTAAAGGCTTTAATAATAAAATCAGAGTGATAGACAAACACAGGCCACATGCAGCTGATGACACATAAAATACTTGTTATCTGGCCCTTTAAGAAAAAATTTATAATGTTGCTTCATTTTGTCCACCGTTAAGTCAGTTAAAAAAGAATTAACTGGTCAAATTTCATGAAAAGCCTCTTTCAGATTTCAATTGAAATGACTTTGACTTGATAGATTGTTTAAAGAGATTTGAGGTGTTTGTGATAATATACCATTTCATTTATATTAGCTATTTATTACCACTTAACACATCACCAAAATATTTAGAAGTTTGAAATAACATAAAATCATTGCGTTATTTTTTAAGGTCAAATCCCAAGATGAATCTCACTCAATTAAAGTAAAGGTGTTTGTAGATCTGTATTTTTGCAGGCATTTCTAAAGATGAGTTGTTTCCTTGCCTTTTCCAGTTTGTGGAGACTGCCCACGGTTCTTGGCTTGCAGTCTCTTCCATCTGCAAAATCATCAGTCACATCAACTCAGCATTTGCTTCTGTCATCAGCCTTGTTCTCTGGATGTCTAACTCTCTGCCTAGTTCTTCAGCATCCTTTGTGATGACATCGAGATCACCCAGATACTCTAAGATTATCTTCCCATCTCAAAGCAATCATACCTACTGCACATCTACTTAGTGAGCTTTTTTTCTTTCAGCTATTATATTTTTAAGTTATAAAACTTGGCTCTTTTTATATCTTCCATTTCTCTGCTGAGATGGTCTATTTTACCATTTGTTTCACAAGTGATTGTAGTTGCCTGCTGGAACACTTTGATTGCTTCTTTAAAATTTCTGTTAGATAATTCCAACACTTGTGTCATCTTGGTGTTGGCATCTGTTGATTTTCTCTTTCATTTGACTTGAGATTTTCCTACTTCTTTGTATGACAAAAATTTTGGATTGTATCCTATACATTTTGAATAGAATGTTGTGATACTCTGGTTCTTATTTAGAGCTCCTATTTTTACTGGAAGTTAGCAGGTTTAGGTTGAGAACAGACATCCTGGCCCACTTTTGGGGTTTGTGTTTCCAATATCAATTTAGTTCTCAATGTCTTTGCAGTGATGTTCTGGCATTACCCACAGTGTGCCACTCAGAGACCAATTTGTGGTCTGGGGAGTATTCCTCACCACAGTTCAACTCTCGGTTCATCTGTGCTATTAGTTCCCTATACTGGCCTTTTGGAGATTTGCCCAAGACTTCAATAACAGAGCTAAGGATCCCAAATCTCTGGATCACGGTCTTGGGGGTGGTGATGGCAGTAAAAGAGAAACACCTCTGTTTCTGTTAACATGGGGCTACATGTGGAGGATAGAGATTTAGATTTTTAAAAATTTTTTTTTGGAAAAAATATTCCATTTTTTTAAGTTAGAATTATTTCCTGGCACTTTATATACTTTGATGCTGTTTTATAATGACAAACACTTAAAAAAGATAAATTTGAGGTTTGAGATAAATTGGCTGGAGATTTGGAGGATTTGACACATGATTTATTTACAGAATGTAATGGTGATGGTCCTTTCCTTGGTGAGGGATTAACCGAGTCAGTAAATTGTGCAAGATCATGATTATGCTTTGTCTGAAAGATTAATCCGGAATTGTTGTAATAGTTTGAAGGTGTTTGGAATTAGTAAAGAATTCTTAGAACAGCTTTCTTTCTGAGAAAGAACTGTAAGAAAGTACTAGACAAGGCTGCAAATATCCTCTTGAAAAGTGATGGGGAAACAATTAAGATGGAAAGAAAGAAAAAGAAAGGGAAAGAAAAGAAAACAAAATAAAAGAAAAGAAAAGAAAAGGAGAAGAGAAACATGGCCAGCAAGATAATGGCTGGCAGATGTCTAAGAAGACATTTGCATTTGGTGGTAAAGTGAGCAATATGGATGAATGTACGCACAGTTACATCCCACTTAGTGAAGGATGAGGTGACCTGATGAATAGAGCTTTATTTGGGTCGATTGTGTGGATCAGCTTTGCCTGTTTGTACAGACAGGCTGCCTGAAGTTGGAATACATGCAAGTGCTAGGGATAATTCTCAAACCTCTACTGTATCTGTTGGAGGAAACAAAAGCGCAACTTAAGCTTTCCTGAAATGCTGAGAGGAAATGGCAGAACAAATAAGATCATGAAATAGAGGTGCTGGAGGAAGCACAGTGAGGCAAAGGGAAGGATTAAATGTGATTCACAGGTGTTTATAAAGAAGTGAAGAAAGAGGATATTCTTATCTTTTCCCTCTTCTTTTGGGAAGGTATGAACAGAGTGGAACAGAGCTTAAAGAGATCAGTCCTAGTTTCACACCTGGTTGGGAGAAAGGATTAGATGACTGGGAGTAATACTCATGGAAATGCCTTATATCCTCCACCCTCTTTTAATTTATTTGACACAAACCAAGGCAAAGGATAGCTAGTATCATCTCACAAGAGAAAATGAGACCCAGGCAAGCTAATATAGTCTGTATGTGATCCAAGTTGGACTTTCCCTCTCTCTTCCACACCACTCCACCCCAACTGCTAGTCTCAGACTACAGAAAAGTGAAGAAAATATGACATTTTTTACATTTATGGTACAGCCAGATTAAAACCATTTTTTTAAAAGAGAAAATATTATCCACACAAAGAGATAGAAATTACATCAATGGTTGCCTATGACTGGGAGCATGTTTGGGGAAAATTGGTAAAGGTTTTTTAATTTTTTGAAATGACAAAAATTAACTATGGTAAAATCATACAACTCTGTAAATACACAAAAATCCTGAATAGTATTCTTTAAGTGGGTCAATTTTATCATACGTGAATTATATCTCATAAAAACCTTTATAGTTTTAAAAAGGAAGAAAGAAAACATCACCTAAAAGTGGAAAATCTCCAAGAAATGATTCCAAATATAGAACAACCAATAAAATGTCATTAACATGAATAAGGTGAAAAAAAAAACCTATAAGTATTTCAACTCTTTAGAGGTACTACAGGAAAAAAGGGGAAATATCAGATAGAATAAGAAAAAAAATCCAATCTAGTAAAAATGACAACTCAGATAGTTCCAAATATTGCTTCATGTAAGAAGAACTTAATGAGAACATTAATTTACTGAAACAAAGAAAAAAGACAAAATTATAAAATTACACAAAAAGATCAAATGGCTACACATGGTATCCTGACACCAAGCAGTATCATTACAGGTAGAACCAATTAATTATAAAAGTATAAAGAAAAAGAAACAGGAAAGATGTTACTAGAAATCAAATTGCCAGTGCATAATCCATCCTTAAAGATAAATTCCTAAATCCAAGGAAACTTGGAAGTTTTTTTTTTCCTGTAACCTACTTGGCTGCATCATCTGTTCTGAACAGATGTGAAGTTATTTATAATCTTTGCTTATTCCACTTACTTTGAATATTCATGTTTATATTTTTTATTGAAAAGACATAAAGTACTCAGTACTCAAAAGGAGTACTTCTTTTGAGTAATGGGTACTGCTCCAGACTCCTTTAGAGTGTTTATGCATATGGAATAAACATTTGCTACTTTCTAAAATGCGAAATAATATTGATTTCTAAAACAGTCTGCTCCAAGAGTTCAGAAAGATACTATGGATTAGCAATAACATAGGAGACCCACACACAAACTGAAGATACAGTGAGATTGAAGTAACTGAAAAAATGCATAGACTGGAAACAGTAAAAATTAATGTTCCAATATAAGATCATTGATATCTCTGAAATAGGGAGACAAAGGCGAAGAAATTTGTTTGAAGTACTAATTACAAGAAAATTTTCCTGAAAAGAAAAAAATGTTTCAAAAATACTTAATACAGGAAAGATTATGTGAAATATTTAATACCAAAAAGTATGAACTTTAAAGATACAGAATTATAATTTAGACATTCAGGCAAGTAAAGTTAATTAATTTACAAAAAAGAAAAGAATGAAAATGGCCTTATATTTCTCCATAGCACTATTTAATGACAGAAATATTAGAACACCATCTACAAATCCGCAACCCAAGAAAACATATCCAGGCAACTCCCCATTGAGATAAGAAGCGATAGACTGACATTCTCAATGATATATCAGGAAATAAAAGACTTGTGTCCTTAACCCCACAAATTATAGTTTATGCTCAACAAAACCTCAAAAAAGAGGTTAGCTTAAAAGGAAGGGTGGTGAGAAATCCATTTACGTTTATTCCTTTTGAGTTATTTATAGAACTTTACAAAAACTACATTTAATCAATATTTGTTTTAATCCTTCTGAACAATATGAGATCCCGGGAAGGCCTCAGTTTCAGAATCACCCTCTGGTAGTTCATATATTTGTTGTCCAGTATCTTGGTTTTGTTTGTAAAAAGATCCTGTCTGAAATCATTTCTTTCCAAATCAATGCTTAGAGACATTGAAAAAATAGTTTTAAATTTCTGGGCATGTCACTGCTTCTTGTATCCATCACTGGATTTCTCTTCCCTTTAATGTACTGCTTTGGAGTTGTTACAGAGATGGAGATAAATTCAAATTTTTTCCTTCTTCTTCTTCTTAATATTATTTGTTTTATTTTACATCGTTATCTACCCCTGGGTTCTCCCACCATCTTATCACCTGTGAACCATTGTTCCAGTCTTTGTGCCCCTCCCATCCCCGATTTCCCTCACCCCTCATGCTCTGTGCTTCAATTTTGCTAAAAATTAGCTTTAAAATTTTCTTGTCTGCTTGTTTTCCATTCGTATTTCATAAAAGTGAGACAATGCAGTATTTTTCTTTTTCTTTCTAGCTTATTTCTGCTAGCATGATTCCTTCTAGCTCCATCCATGTTGCCATGAATGACATAAGTTTGTCTTCTTTGATTGATGAATAATATTCCTCTGTGTACATATACCATAGATTTCCATACCATTTGTCTATTTTGGATCATTTGGGTTGCTTCCATGCCCTGGCTATTGTAAATAATGCTGCAACAAACATCCGGGTACAGGTGTCCTTTGGATTCGAGTTTCTGTAACCTTTGGGTAGATTCCTAGAAGTGGGATTGCTGGGTGAAATGGGAGTTCCATTTTCAGTAGCTTCAAGGTCCTCCACATAGCTTTCCAGAGTGACTGGACCAGTTTGCATCCCCATCAGCAGTGTAAAAGTGTCTCTCTCTCCACATCCATGCCAGCACTTGCTGTTACCTTTTGTTTGCAAATATCTGTATTTGCCTTCATTTTTGACAATAATTTTATCACAAAACTCTTAATGATAGTTTTGTTTCTGCAGCACTTGGAAACCATCATTCCCACATCTTCCTGGGTGCTGATAATCTGGAGGTGGCAGCTGCCAATTTATTGCTCATTTGCAGGTAACGTTCCTTTTCTCTCTGGTTACTTTCAGATCTTCTCTTTCATGATGACACTTCTCAGCATTAAATGTTCTTTCCTGATCCCTCCCTTCCCACCTTCTCTTTTCTCTGCTCTTCTCCCATCTTTGGTTTTATTTTTCAGATGTTTTGCGTCTCTCTCTTTTAGTTTTTTAAGATGAACTTTTAAATGTCTACACTTTTGGGGAAAAATTAAGATTTGATTGGAACTTCATTTAAGTCATTAATTTGGAACAAATTGTTATTTTTAATATGCTGATATCCCTTTTTAGAAACATGCTATTTTAAAATGTCTACCTAGTTTACCTATTTTAAAATGTCTATGAATTTTATCAGTCTTGCAGAATTATTGTTATATAAATGTATAGTTTTTTTGTTTTTACTACTTTTTTGTTTTTATTTTGAATAGACAATTTTCTTTTTTTAAAAAAATCCATTTTTTGGTACTTGACTAACGTTGCATCTACTAATTCCCTCCCCCCACCCCTATTTGAATAGGTCAGATTATATGTAGTATATGGAGGAGAGACATACGGGTCAAAATAAAAAAAGCAAAAATACAATAGCCTCTATAAAAAATACAGCAAAAAAGTTTTTTGTTTCTTAAAGACTTTATTGTTTAGGGAAGCTTTAGGTTTATCAAAAATGTGAGAAGAAGATACAGAGACAGAAATTCATTTTTAAGAATAATTATACTCTAGACAAAATTATACAACTAAAGAGTATATTTTTTCTTCATATCAACAGGGAAAATTGAGTATGCTCAAGAGAAAATATCATAACGCATATAATTTTCCTGCTAATTTAAATATTAGATTGTGTATTTAACTATAGAATGCTCTAATTGTAAATATCTATAAAGTAAAACTTAAATTCCAATACAGAATTTGTAGAAATGGTTTCTGAGACATCAGAGAATATTGTCATTTTTTCCCCTAGTGTACATATAAAAATATACTCTGGAAAGCATGATAACAATATCCATATTTGAAGATAAAGTAAAAGAAATGATCAACTTATAATTGAGAAATACTTGAAAGAATTTAAGTGATTGCTTGACATTGTAGGAACAAATTATGTCTGGCCAATTTAATTATCTCTCTTTTTTAAACTGCAGAATGAGAATCTACAAAGTTAAGTATTTGGAAAAATGACCACCTGTTTAGTTTCAATAAATGTTTTGTATGTGACATCTTATTTATGGGCTAAGAAAGTATGGCATGGTGTACCATTCTCTGTGCCTAGTTATCATCAAACTTTTCCCAATCAGGCTCTCTTATTTTAACAGGTAGGTGCAAGAATTCAGGTGAAATCGTTCAGACTCAGTAACAGGATCCGAAACCTAAACAAAAGATGAGATATTTTACTAAATATGTAGCTATTACTAAGTTAAATACTAATTTTATTATCTCATGCTAACCTTTAAAAGACTCTTGAAATACTAGAAAAATTGTAAAACATTGATTAATACTAGTAGAGAGAAAGGTGTGATGAATACTTTGGGAATATTTTTAGGGTAAAAAGTCTTCATGAGGTAAAATGACTGGCTCTATGAAGAGAATATATATTTGCTATATATATAAGAATATATATGGAGTATATATATAGGAATATATATATGGAGCTTATATATAGGAATATATAATATATTATATATATAGGAATATATATACATATATAGCATATATATATAGGAGCGTATATATATATATATATATATAGGAGCATATATATATACTATGTAAATAGTATATATATCCCTAGTGCATTTTGGAGTAAGTTGAGGTGTGGTATGAGTGTTCAGATGATCATAGATTAGCATGTGATAGTAATAACCAGTGTTAAAAGAGAGTGAAAGGAAATATGGAAAGAAGGAGAAGGAAGGAAATAAAGAAGGGAAGAAAAAAAGACACAAAGAAAGAAAGATGACAAGCATAGAATTTAGTTATATTGAAAAACGTGGTACACAAAGTCTAAAATTTCACTTTCCTATACTGCAGTAGCTTTTCTTCTATACCTCATTTTAGTCAGCACATTTTAAAAGGATGTGAGGAGATGGAAATGGATTTGAAGAAGAGCAATAAAAATGAAGGACTAGAACAAATACCCTAGGCTGAAGGGTTAAGAATCCAGTATTGTTTGGACTAGAAAAAGGGACAGATAAGGGATGATTTTATGACTTTGTTCAAGTATCTAAAGGATTTTTGTGAACAATAACTCCTAGTGCCGATTTCTGAGGTGTATAGAGGATGATAAAATATCACAAAAGAGCTTTAGTTTAAGCAGAAAAGATCAAGTTTGGATACAGGGAAAATATCTCTGTCCTCAAGGTGCTAGAACTTTGAAATGACTTCTAAAGGAGACTGCGTCAAGAAGCCATACCTCTCCGTGCTGAACAGAATGTTAAGTGAGAAAACAAACTGGGTGCCCCCTGGAAATCTGACTATAGAGGCAAGGCTGCTAGAAGGGGAGGAAGAGGATAGAGAACAAAGAGGGGAGGACTGTGGGAGAGGATTATGGGACTTTGGTAATGGGTGTGGTGTGAAAACACGCATTTGAAGAGGTGTGAACTCATGCCTCTGAAGCATGTATGGTGTTAGAAGTCCATGCTACCTCAATTTAAAATGACAAATGATGGCATCTCTCTTGATACAGCAAACTATCCACTGACCCACTGTTTTTGGAAAACCTATCTAAGACTCACTTTGAAAATGAAAAAAAAAAAAAAAAAGAAAATATGTGTATTGAAATAATGTTCACTCACAACATTGTGTACGTTACAAATGTATGTTTTTGTACAGCCACAGCCACAATCGGCCCCATCAATCCACCAATCTCAGCCCCTTTGGTATCCTCCCCCTTGAAAATCAGAAGGACCTGCAATTTTAAATCACTGAAAAAAAAGAATATTTTACTACACGAGAAAATTATATGAGATTCCCTTTCAGTGTCCTTAATAAAGTTTTATTGGAACATTTATTGGAATCCATTCATGGGTGTATTTTTGGTGTTTACTTTAGTGCATTGCAATGACAGAATTGATTAGCTGTGACCGAAACCACATGGTTCACAGAGTCTCAAATAATTACTATTTGACCCTTGTTTGAAAAACTTCCCACCCTGAGCTCTACAATGGTAGCCACTTACCTAATTGATGGCTTACCCCTCCTCCAAAGGCTAGAAGCTTTCTCTGTTGTAGTAAAAATGCACCCCCCTGGGGTCAGCTGATGAATAGAGGCGGCACATACTTTGAAGTGTCTTGGAGAGAGCTTTGGATCCACAGAAGAACACGCCGATGTTGCTGCTGTGGGGTTGGGGGTAAAATGGGGAACATGCATGTTACACAGGGTAAGACCAACCTGGATGGAAGTGCGACATCGGTGAGATGTTTGTGACTGGGACTTGCTTTATCTTTCCCTACCCTCTTCCACTTTCCTTCCATTCACCTTTTCAAACCCTATGTGCTCCATGTTCTCTCGCAGGTTCACAGTCTTGTATCTACCTGAATCACGCAGGTAGAGCAGGTGGAGGCTGTGCGCCTAACTGGAAAGGGGTATGTGGTAGCATTGATCTTGTCCAGATTTTTTTGTCAGGTGGCTTTGATCATCATCTTCATGGGTTGGTGACCAGATGTAAATTTGGGTGGGGGACCCCCTTTTCCTTATCATAAAAAAGGGAAAATTGTCGCTGTAATACCAATCCACAGGATAGCACCCATAGACAATCCTTGTTTGTTGATTGCATTAATGGTCTTGCTGATTATTTCCTGTGTGGTCTTGGGCAAGATTCTGGATCACAATTGCCACATGTGAAAACTAAAGATAAGGATGACATTTTATGATTTATTGAAAGCAAAATGTTTTCAAAGTGTCAGTGGTTACTCATATCCTATTCAACCCTGTCTCTTTATAGATAATGAAAGTCATGCTAAAGAGTAACATCCTCATTGGCATTTTCAAAGATGGTCAAGAAGAAGAGTTGGAAAGGAAAGAGCTACTGCTGACAATGAAGTCACCCAAAGTTTTATCTGTCATTGTGACTTGTTACTGTCAGCACACAGCCTGTGCTGCAAGGATGTCTCTGTACACAGTGACTGTCTCCAGGCTGCTCAGATACCTTGTGAATGTAGGTGTCGATGCTGCCAGCTCAAAAACAAAACCTGAGTGTGAAGATTCAGATGGTCTCTGGAAGTCAGGACAGGCCAACCTCCAGAGATCATGTGCTTCCTGACCTTGTGCTGAATTAGTCCTGGTAGCATTATTCCAGCCTCTGTCATGAGCTGAATTAATAACTCTAGATCAAAGTTTCTCATACTTCCTGCACATAAAACCACCTAGGCAGATTGTACCCACATTTTAATCATGTTCCAGGTCCATCAGATCATGGTAGAAATTGACGGTTCAACTCTTACACTGCTGGTGGGAATGTACACTGGTCCACTCACTCAGCCACTGTGTAAAGCTGTGTGGAGGATCCTCAGACTAATGAAAATGGAAGGACCATTTGATCCAAAAATTGCTCTTTTGGGAATCTACCCAAAAGGAGACCTCAATACTGATACAAAGGGACCTATACTTGGATGTTTATTGCAGCACTATTTATAATTGCAAGGACATGGAAACAACCCAAATGGCCCAAACAGATGAATGGATGCAAAAGATGTACTCTATATACACAACGGAATATTACTCATCAGTTAAAAGTGACAAACTTGATGCATTTGAGCTAACATGGATGGACCTAGAAGAAATCATATTAGCAGAAATAAGCCAGAAAGAAAAAGACAGAAACCAAATGGTTTCACTACTATATGGAATATAGGAAAAAACAAACAAAAGACCAGGAGGGAAAGTGCCAAACTAAAGTACACAACTGAGGGTGGGTGGGATGAGTGGGAACATTCAGGGAGGGGAGATGGTGGGTGAACCCTGGGGAATACAAAGATGTGAAATATATATATATATATATATATATATATATATGTATGTATGTATGTATAAGTTATTTAAAATAAAAAAATTAAAACAAAGCAAAACACACAACAAAACAAAAAAGCAATTGATAGTTCAGTGACATCTCAAACTCTAGCTTCAAAGGAACTGAGAGGATACATTTGTACATGACATGTTTACAATGACTAAGTAGTACTTTTAAATGGTTTCATTCCTATGGCCAAATTCAAGAAAGTACTTTTTCAGGAAATTTCTTCCCACCGAAAAATGAGTTTACAGATGAAAAAAGCTTATGATGAAGGGGTTAAGAGAGTGGTTGGTTCTACCACTTCGTTGCTGGGTAGCTTTGGGCAAGTTAATTCTCTCCATAAAGCCCCATTTCCTTAGCTACAAATTGTGGAGACTTATATACTTGCTCCTAGAAGCTCTGTGTGAACGGGGGGGGGGGGGGGGGGGG
>PVHY01004428.1:0-68247 GCA_004024945.1 Uropsilus gracilis | reverse complement strand
AGGCCTCACAGCTGGGCTGGCATCTGATGTCCAGAGGACCCTTACATCTGGCTTCAAAGGCCCTGCTGTGGGCGGTGGTATTTTCTATTAGTGGAGGCAGCACAAAGAGATGGCCCATTGGCCCTTTCCCAACAGGCTGAGGCTGCCCTTTCAGTGGCTGCCACTGTGACTGTTTGCAGACCGAGGAGGCTCTCCCAGGCTGACTGTTTGCAGTCCCAGGAGACTCCGTTTCAAAGACCTCTGGTGACTGGCGGCTAGCTGGACCTCTGGCGTCGCCTGCAGCTTGCATCTACCCTGCGTCTTTTGAAGCCACGCGGTTGCACTGCAGCCCGGGACAGGCTTTTCTGGATTCACATGCCTGCCCTGCGATGTGCTGGCCAAAAAGCCCCGCACAGGTCACCCTCTGCTAAGGTGGAGGAACCAGATTGTCATCGACCCCTGCGCCTTCCTGGCCGCGGGCGTGGCTTCCCCCACTTTGCCTTGCCCAGCCCCCTCAGCTTTTCTGATTTCAAGCTTGGAGGTTTCTCCTTCTCCAAGCAGATTGTGAGTCACGGAGCAGAGGCTGCACAGAGCTATGGAGGCCCAGATGCAACAGCCTTATTCCTTCTTTTATGAGCCCATGGATAAGGGCAACAGAATCCTAATGTGGTTGGTAAAGAGAAAAAAAAAATCTTCTATAAAGTTTAATTACCCACGATTGCTTAGAATTAAAAAAAAAAAAAGACGCCTTGGAAAAGAAGGATAAAAACACGAGGCATCATTCTCCAGTTTACAGCCTGCAGCCTGCAGTGCCTGCACAGGCGTGAGCGCTTGGCTGGGAGACGTCAGCGGCATTGATCGTCTGAGCTGCTGACTTTGATGAGAAAGCGAATTTTACACAGCCTGCAAAGATGGCTCACCCGCCCAGCCTTGTTCTGAGCTCTGCTAAGTGAGCAGGAAAATTCCCCTCCCCCCCTTGTCTCCTAAATCACTTCTGGGCCCTTCTTGGTGGGGTTGATGCATTTTGCAAAACAGGTCAGTGGAGACTGGAATGAAAGGCATCCAAATGTCACCCACCAGGAGGCTTCTGCGTGCAGCTAGGAGGCAATGTGCATGCGGGAGAATGACCCCTCCCTCTTGCCGGACTCTCAGCTCCTCCTGAATGCTGCCCTCTTCTCTTTAAATTGTATGTTTGTTTTTATGCGTTGACTTTTATGCTCGGTAAGTTATAACCCTGTAGGGGCAGACCCTAAACTCCATTAAAAAAATCAAATTACTCTGTACCCTGAGTGCATTCAGCAGATAAAATCGATACACAGAAGCTTCCCGTGGATTTATGGGGGCTTAGAAAGAAGACAACGCGAATCTACTGAGCATCCCAGACAGTGGACACCACTTTTGGTTAATCTCTCCTCGAGAATATTTTTCATGAGAAATGCCTCTCCATGATTCATTGCATAATTATATTTTGTAGAACACCTTGTTTTTCATAACCACAGATGAGTCGTGTTGGTCATTTTTTAGAGCTCTCTCCCAGTGGATTTGTGGCAGCCTGTTCTGGTACTAGTCTCTGCATCTTAATAACTCAGCTATTCCGAAGGACACACACCCTGTCTCTAATGGTGTTTGCTCACTGCGGTCACATCCTTCCCACCAACCCCATCTTCTTTGGCAAGAGGTAGAGTGCTTGTCACAGCTCCCATATTCATCTCACAGTCCCTGCCCTTGCTAACGCTGCTCACTGTGCTTGGCTGAAAAACCACAGAAAGAATTGTTGCCCAGGAGGTTTTAGGGTCAAATAAGAAAGGGAAATAAAAGTAGTAGCCTGTAGATTGCATTCCAGGGAAAGGGAGAGCCATTTTTCTGCCAATTCTTTCCTTCCTCCTTGCTGATCAAGTACTAAAATAAATACATCTTCATATGGAAATAGCCCAGTATGCGTTGCCATATATTGGATATCTTATGCTGCAGGAAATGTTGCAGAGTAATGATACATCCACTGTGTGCTCACCCAGCTTCCCGAACCCCTCCTGCTGGCAATTTCCCTGGAATCTTCACTTGATTAAAATTGGAAACCTGACTGTCCTCTGGTGGAAAAGCAGTGTTTAACTACGCTGACACTATCCCCATGATACATTTATGGTGGTTTTATTTTTCTCTTGAAGCTATAATTTGTCCTATGTGGGACTTCCATTTAAATCTATTTCTTGGAGATTCTAAACATGTTAGGCATAAAACGAACGTGGAGGATATCGTGTTAGGTAGGAGGCTCATATGTTCTCAGCAGAGTGCTAATTTTGAAAGATATCATTTCAAAACACCCTGCCCATATGCACGTCCAAACGGGAACTGGAGGGTGTGCACACAAGCACATGCGGGTCCAGATGGACACATTGGCTCAATTTAGCACCCAGGTATTTGTGTCTTTCTGAAAACAATAGGTGGCATCAAATATGTCCTTGAGAAAAGGACTAGAAGCTCCCAACTGGATAGGGCATCAGCACCTTTCTTGATCATCACATTGGGTTGCACCAGGTCAACTAAAGGTTCATCTTTACTTTCCTCTACAAGACCAAAGAAACACTTGCCCGGAAGTTATGATACAATCGCCTCTACAAGACCAAAGAAACACTTGCCCGGAAGTTATGATACAATCGCCAAATGGTTCAAGCTTTTTTATAGTAATTAAGTTCATATTCCCCTCCCCCCCACAAAGTGCAGAGAAGTTACCAGTAGATGAATCTGAAGTGTAAGCTCAAAGATGGAAGTCTTATGGAAAGTCATCTCATTCAATTAATTAAAAGCAGCTAATCCATAAATCCAGAAGGTTGAAGATATGTACAACGTGTGTTTATCAAAGAGGTAGCTAAGATGTGACAAAGATATATTTATTTTCATTCTGTCTACCTTTTGGAAAATGATGCACCGAAGATCTGAACATTTGTCGAAAGCTCCGGAACATATTGAGAACGTTCACGAAAACACGCAAGGCAGTTTCCATTTTCGCATCAGTGAACATTTCTATAGATTACGCAGACAGCTCTTGAAGCATGCATGCAATTAACCTACTGTATTTTAATTGGGAGAACAATTTCCATTGTTTTTATGTTTAGAGCACTTTTTGTGCTTGTCTCGCTTAAGCAATACACAACAGTTGCTGCCGGCATGTGGGTTAGGGTGTAGCAATAAAAGACTTACTTTTTATACACCCACTTACTGTTTGTTGATCTTTGAAAACTTGTGTTTTTGTACTACAGCTGATTTCCCTATGAGAATTAATTGCAAATAAAAACAATAGAATACACTTTCCCCCAATGTCTGTTTTCAGTTTTTGATCTCTTTTTAATTTTTTCTTCCCCTCTGCTATTTGTATTCATTCCAATGCCCATCAATTTGTTTCTCTATTACTGTTATTTCTGCAATTTTTCTGGTTCCTTCAGAGCTTGCACTATTCTCTTTGATCTACTTCCCTTCAAGCTTTATTTTGGGTGCTGTTTTTCATGTTCTATAAAAAATATTTTTGCCCCTTTTTCCCTTTATTCTTTTGATTTAACTCCTTCTTAGAACAAGAGAAAACTCTAGCTTTAAGCGTACAGGTAAATGTTTTTAAAAGAATAAGCCCTAAGAATCCTTGGCTTTGCACTGATGAATAGAAATGGTTGAGAGCCTACTTCAAAGGCCCTCAAGAACAAAGAAACTTTTCTGAGACCATGGACAAATCCACCAATTCTTTCAGACTCATCTTTGCCAAAAGATATGAGCTAATGACAAGCCAGATCTGTCTTAGAAAAGTAGCCAAGTGGCTTGGGAACAAACATATCCTTGACATAATAAGGGGAAAACATACTGTTTATCTCCTTAATAACCATCTTGAGGAAAATTAATGTTACTCTGTCCTTTGTGCAAAGCAATAATTGGATTGTGTGTTTCATTTATATCTGGACAAAGGCCAGGATATTGAAATACTTCTCAATATTAGATTTTCTTGTTTAAAAATTAGATTTTATTGGCATTCTCTTTCCGAGACTTCTTCATTAAAAGCTTCATTAAACATAAATCTTTTTTTTTTTTTTTACACAGCAGAAAATAAAATTATTTTAAGAAGGTCATTTAAAAATCTTTTGGAAGGGTGGTGAAGATCTTTATGGATGACTTAGGGATCTGGCATTCCAGGGATGAAATAATAATTGATCTTTGCCTACATGAGTCTGATATTAATTACACTGATGGTTGGATATGAATTACAAGTTGCAGAGTTCTAGAGTATAAAATTATTACAAGTATGGGATTTGTAAAATTTTAGCCTAGGAAGTAAGTGGAGATAGTTGGGTTGGTGACATCTAAATCTTGGGGTTTTTTTCTGTCTTGGAAGAGATGAAATCATCCTTCAGAAGAGATTGGACACAGCGACCTTGCTGAAAAACTCAACAGGGCTGTCCATCTGCTTATGTTCTAAACACTGATTATGGCTTCCAAAGAGGACTGAGCCCCCTCCTCAAGGGGCAATGGAAAAGGGACATGTCATCCACTTTTCCTCCTTCAAACTGTTTTCTGATCCTCACTGCAAAATCGGACAGACCATTTCAGCACCATACAACATAATTTTGGAGGCCAAGTTTGTACAAACTCAGTTCCCCTCTCAAGTTCTTCATGCTGTGTTTCTAGTTCACACCTTTCTGAGGGAAGTGAGATCATGAAATGGTTTGGGTTGAAAGCGCTACCTCATCAGGCTGCCAATTCTGTGCTAATCAACATACACATGTCTGGTGTGAGACGTCATGATTGCACGCTCCATCCAGAAGAACTACCCCGAGATGCACACCAGTGTCAGCAGCCTGTGGAGTGGACATATGTGCTCCACAATAACTGCAAACAGAGTGTTCAACATTTATCAGAAGAATAGACATTTTTCCAAAAGGAGAAAGTCACAACAGCAAAACCTGGCTGCAGCTGTAACACAGGTGTTTGGAGCATTTGGTTTGTTTTCCACTGATACTTTTTATTAAGAAACCACAGGAAAAATGATCTTTTCATTTTCTGCTTCTGGACAAGCACCTGATGGTTGGAATGTGAGTAAAAATGACTTCAAAAAGACTGGAGGACTAGGAGTTGTTCAGTAGGAAATCAGAGATGAACCAGATTCTGAGGATCCCTGAAGGTAGGATAGGTTGGAAACCACACATTGGGAAAGAAGCTCAAACTTCAGAACCAGCTCTAGCCCAAGTGTCAGTAAGAAATACAATAAAATATTAGGATAAGTAGCCAAACATTCAGAATATTCACCGGGAAAGTAGTCCAAAAGGCAGAAAAAGTGCTAAATAACTACAAAAAGCCTAATGAAACAAGAACCTCTATGATGGAAGACAAAGTGACAATAACTGAACTGAAGGGAGCCATGACAAGATCATAGGGGAACTGCAAGAGTTAAGAAATTAGTCAGAAACACCCTTGTAGGTTTTTTTTTTTACTCTTAGTGATTTAATACTGAAAAAATGGACAGAAGAAAAAAAGTCAGGACATAGAAGACTTAAATGAGAAGACTAAAACAATAGCTAAATTGAACATGTGCTATATTCTGTAACCTACAAATAGAGACTATATTTCCCTGCTCTCCAAAGAGCATTATTCTTGGAACTCCTGTTGCTGTATATAATTCTTTGTCCCTCTCACCCAGCGTCATGACCAGTTTTTATGTGACACATCCCAAGTATGAACTTCAGCTTCTTCCCTACATCCCTGAGTCATATTAATCTGCCCACTCAACATATCCTCTTGGGTGTAACAGGCATCTTACTCTAAACATGTTAAAAATCACAACTCCCCAAACCCAACTTCTGCTACCCTATTCCTCTTAAGGGTTCCCAATATTAGTGGTTCCTTTCAAGCTTGGTACACGTCATCAGCAAGCAAGACCTTCATAGGAGTTCTTCCTTCAAATAAAGTCCAAAATCTGCTTCTTACCATCCTCACATTCTGTCCCTGCTATTCCAAGTCTCCACCACTGTGTACTTCCTTACTTCCTTACCAGCCTCTACACCTTTGCCTCTCAAGAGCTACTTTCTCACAGCAGTGAGAGTGACCCCACTAAATACAAGATGGATCACATTGACTCCCCTACTCAACCTGTAAGTAGTTTTCCATAAGAATGAAATTAAGGAATCTGTAATGTCCTCTAAGTAGAGACAGGAGTTCAAAACAAAGACCAGTTCAAGGGTCAGGTAAAACAGTGATGACTTTGCATTAGTGCTTTTTACCAAGCTCTGAAAACTTCTATGTACTTGCTTTTTGTTTGTTTTTGGTCTAAAAAAATGCATATCTTATAATGGGGTCAAAATACTTACACAAGCTACATTATCCAACATCACATTGTCAGTAACTTCTAGAAGTGGAAAACACAGGCTTCCTTTCTTTCTCATGGTCCCAGAGCAATGTTCTTCCAGCATCTAATAGCTAATATTTGCTGCATTCAAATTCTGTTTTGGATACTTTATATGTGTTTATTCATTCAAACCTCACAGAAACCAAGTGGGTCAGCACTACTATGATTTGCACTTTACTGAGGAGACTAAGTCAGTGTCAAGAATAACCTATCACAGGTAACTTCACGGTAAACAGAAGAGCCAGGACCTACACCCAGATCTCTGGACTCCAGATCCTGGATCTTTATTCACTTCTTTTCATGCTTGTATGGCCTGAAATACTTCTGTCTACTTTTCTAGACATGCCACAGTTCACAGTGGGATAGAAATGAACTCTCCATTTGGATAACCAGAAATCACTGAGTTTACCAAAACTTTTTTTAAGAGATAAGTAGTTTGAGTACTATCATCTTTCACTGAATATCAGTGTAAGTTTTTAGCTTAACTGATCATTGCATATTGTTTTGAGTCAGTTACATAAAGATTTGTGGTTTTTGAAATAACTTTCTCTGAAATCTGTATGCCTATGTTTACGGCAGCACTATTTACAATAGCCAGGATATGGAAACTACCCAGATGTCCCCAAACTGACAAATGGGTCAGAAAGTTGTGGTATATGTACACATGGAATATTATACAGCAATCAAAAAGACAAACTCATGTTTTTGCAGCAACATGGATGGAGCTAGAAGGAATTATTCTAACCAAAAAAGTCAGAAAGAAAAGGCCAATTGCAGATGGTCTCATTAATATGTGGGATATAGAGAAACCAAACAAAAGGACAAGAAAAAATTAAAACTTGCAAATGGATAACAGAACTAAAGCATCCAGCAAGGGAGGGGGAGAGGAAATGGGGGCAAAATCAAAATCAGGGATGGGATGAACATAAGGGATCATGATGATGGTTCACAGGTGATGTGGTGATATAGTGATGAAAACTACAGGGTATACAGAGGTGTAAGAAAAATATATATAATCAATAAAAATTAAAAAAATTGGAATATCTTTTTCTAAGGTCTGTACTTTCTCATTGAAGGAGATACAAACGAGATAGGTGAACTCATGTGCTACAACTTCCAATTTTAGCATAAACTGGCATTTTTCTAGAAGGCTCCAAGGAGGCAAAGGAAAAAGACTACATCTGTCCCTTACCCAGGATGATTGCAGGCGATCTGTTGAAACTCCTTGTTCCAGTTGGGTCTTCCGTAGAAGGTTTTCTGTCTTAACCCTGTGATCACGTCAATATTTTCATCCCAGTGCAAAGCTATGTAAATAGCCTAAAGCAAAAATTATGGTATCAGATGACAGGAAAAAAAAAAAAGGAATTGTCTACTAAATAAAAGATGAAGTAATTATGCTCATTTATAGATTTAATGCAATAAACAATTTTTATAGGGCTGGAAATATCCCTTCTTATATCAGATCTCACTGAACACACACTTCAGGACAGGTCTCTCATATCATTTCTGTTTGCATTCTGTCTTGGGTGCTATCGAAAGAAAGTATTTTACACAGGGTAGATGCATAAGAACATGAGGCTGGATGAATAGTTTTCCTTTTAAATAATGAGAGCAATATAGTAAATATGTTAAGGGAAAGTAAGCACCAAGCGATTTCTCTTTTTCTGCCACATTTCTGAAAGATAATCTCAACTTCTGTCTCCCTTCACTGAATATTGAACTTGGGGAATGGAACTGGGTTCCCTGCCTGGTTCACCTGTGTTTTGCAGTTCTAGAAGTTACTATGTGACTTTGGCTAAAGTAGCTTATTAAGCCTTTTGGTCCCATTAGATGATAAACATTGTTTTTATAACCAAAAAAAAAAAAAGTGCATAGTAGTTTTCAGAGTTTAGCCAAGTACAAATCACTAATGCAAAGTTACCAGTGCAGGTGATAAACTGCCCCCCAGGAAGGAGGTGGCCTCACGGAGGGGATCATTTGATGAATTGTCTTAGCCTGCACTGGGCAGTATGGCCACTAGAGAGGACAGAGCAAACAAGGGCAGAGATAGCCAGAGCAAACAAGGGTGTGACTGGAGCTTGTGCACCACCATTTGCTTTTAAATGATGAAGATACATTCATGTGTCAGGTAACTAGACAAAAAACAAATGCTTGATTCATCAAGTGGAGTCTGGCCACACCATGCTGCATAGCAATGATTTTTAAAGTTGGGGTCATTTGTTTCTGCTCCTGCTGAATTCTGGTTGCCCTTTACTTCTTACCTCCAGGGGTGCGATGGCCCCTGGGCTCACCCTTAAACTCCTCATTATTCTTTGAACCCCTGTAATATAATCTTTGGTGCTCCGTTAACTCACATCCTCTGACTTTCCCTGCTCCTAACAGGTGTGGTAACACCTTCGCTACACACAACCTTCACCCCAAGATCTCGCTGCTCACCTGACTTTCTGCTGGACTTCTCATCAGTCTACAAAAGTACCAGAAATAGGGAGGTGGAGCAGAAAGTAGAGGAGGCAGCCTCCAAGCCCTGAAGATGATGGAATCTCAGAAATCAGATCACAGGAAATGTCTCAGGTAAATCTTATCTTGTGGAATGTGGATGCAGGTAGCGAGATGGAGCTTTAGATAAGAGGAACACCTCCTATCTCTCTAGCTCCCTCTGGCACACTAGAGGGTGTGCAACAGTACATCTCTCATCTGTAACCTAGCTTTCTAACCTCTTTGGACTGTCCCAAGAGACATAAGACCTATTAGTAATGACTGAATTTACCCACAGATAAGTCCTGTTACCACGCATCCTCCCTGCTGTATGTCACATACGATTTGCTACTTCTTCATTACATCATTGTAACATTTCCTTGCTGGGGTATATAAGGGGCTTCACAACTTCATTAAAGTTGGACCTGGACATGCTTCCCAGGATCCCCATTCTGTAGTCTGGCCTCACAGATCGCTATCAATCTCTTCCATCCCATTTCTTCTTCATTCCACATGCAACTCCTAAGATTATCCCAGCAAGCAAGGCAATTGGTGGAACCAAGTTTGGGAATCCCGACAAGGAGAGAGGTGAGTAGAATCTTCTTCTGAAGTAGATTTATCAAGACAGATGTGTGAGACAAGAGTTTAGGAGTAAGAGGTGGCATCTCAAGATTGAGACTTGGGGATGGGAGGCTCTGTTATCAGAGGTGGAATTCAGGTCAAAGTTGTATTAGTCTCCAGATCAGAGATGGCACTGTTCTCCCCACAATGTCTTTGCTCAATCACGGGATAGGTCAGGGCTGTGGAGCAAGCTGGAGGCAGCTGCAACCAGAAGAGTACAGGCATCCAATGTGATGATTTAATGGCCTACCGAGATCTTATTCTCCTTGACTTCTCCACCACAAGACTAGTCATTGCTCCCTCCTGATGGTAGTTGCATCAAAGAATTTGAGTTCTTTGAATTCTCTTTGATTTTTCTCTTGACTCAAGAAAGAAACATTGAGTCCTGTTTTCCCATCATATTCTCCTGTCTCAAAAATGCCACAAAATTTCCAGCCTCTTTTCTCAGGTCTTTGCACTTCTTTGAGACCAGGATTCCCCAAAAGGCTTCCATTGTTCATAGCCCAACATATTCTACCAAACACAAATGCAAACTCTCTCCCAAGCTCTCATCTCCCTGCCTGAGAAGAGTCCTGCAGCTCAAACTTCCCAAAAAATAGTATGTAGAATTCTTTTAGAATTGACTATCATTGTTAAACTCATCATCCCAATTCTTAAGTAATTTGTGATGTCAAGAGGCTTCTAGATACAGCAGTTGAGTGAAGACTCATTAGGCAACAGGCCACATGTGAGTGGCGGAGACAAGAGAGAAGACCTCTGTTCTTGGATGGACTGTCCTGAGGAAGGGCACTTGTGATAGGAAGCACAGCAAGATTCTTACTAGAGACAGAAACAGTCTGGAGAATGAATCCAATTACTCTGGTGAAGCCCACAAAGTTTCCACTAAGAGAATCAGGCAGGTGGTGAGCACTGGGCTTTCAGGCAGGCTTCCATGCTGTGGGCCAGGGATAGACCACAGGGAATTGGCAACACAGAAGCATCCAAGCATGGGCATGATAGGAGAAGACGGTAGCAGGGTTTTGGCAGCTCCAGTTCCATGGGGCATGATGGGAGTGGGCTAGGGCATGTGGGCTGCGACAGGTTGACAAGTGTCTTCACATCCTTGATTAAAAATATTGTGTGTTATTTAGTAGCAGAAAAAGGGCCTTTCTTAATTTCGTTAGAAGTACTGCCGAGCTACCGATCACTGATGTTCAAACATTTGCAATATATTTGTCCCGAATTTCTCAGCCCGGCGTTCAATTAGTCTCCAAACGCTGTCGATTTGCCCTTCAAAATACCTTTCCCATCTGTCCCTTCTGTTCTTGTCATCCTGCCACTTTGAGGTTGTTGAATTCAGTCTAACAATTGGCTATTTCTAAAACAGTCTCTTGATTCCTTACTGACAGAATGTACCAATTATTTTTTTTCCTGAAATTTGAGTGTCTAAAGAATTTTCAACATGTCATGGCTAAAATTGAAGAACATGTCTATTTTAATTTACTCGTATTTGGGAAAGTACACTGTATTTACTTTCAGAGATGGGACAGAGTTGTGCTTCACAAAGTCTACCTGAGCTTTTGCCTCACAACCACCCAATACCACCACCCCTATGTGATATCAGTATACTTCTTTTGGGAAGATCAAAAGTGGTTCTGGGAATCTGAAGACAAGTCAGGGGCTATTCTTCACCAGGCAGATTATTAGTCAAAAATCCCACTTGAATAAGGAGAATGTTTGTTTGGAAAACATAATTAACACTATTTAATTCATTAAGGTGTTTCAAGCCTTGTTCTCAAGAAATCTATATTTCAAATTATCCCAGAGGAATATGTGTTTAAGGATAACTGCAAATAAGAAGCTGAAAATTCATTTAGCTACTGAGTTTCAGGCCAAGTTTTCTTATTCATTTGCAGAAGAGAAACAAATTATAGTGATGTGCTATCCAGCCCCTGTGTGTGTGTGTGTGTGTGTATGTGTGTGTGTGGACAGAGAAAAAGTGTTAGAGATGAGAGAGATGGAGGGAGAGAGAGAACATGTACAGAAGAGAACTCACAAGCCTGCATGAGCATTCATTTGTAAATTTAGTGATTAATGCAAATCTCCTTAGCTCAAACACGCTTTCCTAAAAGTAAATATTAATAGTAGCTGCTACAGAAATGCTGATTATAACATATGGTCCATAATCTAGCAATCATTTCTTTGTTGTCTTCCATATTTGAGGAGTTAAAGAAGATTTAAAATTTAATAGGTATCATTCAATATTATCAACACTGAAATATAACCACTGTGCATATTTTGATATATATATGTATTATTTTTTTGGTAAAGCCTTAACTTTTCATTAATACAATACTCTGCAGAACACCTGCCACAAGAGAAGATCATTTTGATCTTAGGCAAATAAGCATGCCTGTAACACCATTTCTGGTTTTAAGAAAAGGAAAGCTCTAGATAAATCATGTATTCAACATAATTATTTTCTGTAGAAGCACACATACTATACAATACAAAATACTGAATGTAAACATCTGGGAATCTTTCTGTTTAATGCTGAACAATATAAAGCATAGAATGGGAACCAGTACAGAGCCAGTCAATAAGACATGGTAACCAGTCAATAACAGGTGCTTGATGTCACTAAAATGCAAATACAACTTGTAGTGACATCACTTTTCTTGGGTCTCCTTCATTAACCAACTTGGGATTAAACTTGGGATTGTCCTCTTTTCCTGTTTTTTTCTCAGCAACTGATTTGTAGGTCTTTTGAATGGTACAATTTGACTAGCTCCTTCCAAGCTGTTTTTATTCTCCTTTCCTACTTAACAACATAAAAATACAGTAATTCTTTCATGCTACCAGATAACTATATAACTCACTATTGAAGTTCTTTTCTCTTGGCTCTTATTAGGTGAGTTAAATAATATTGCTCATTCTTAGAGTCACATCAATACCTGATTATCATCCCATCTGGTGAGAAATATATGATAACTCAGACAGTGAGCTTTGCCCTGCTCACTCAGACGTGTTTCCAGAGAGAGTAAGAGATCAGCAAACCACTCAAAAGCACTGGGATCCCGGCAAATCCAATAGAAATACACCTGCAAAGGGAGAAGGCAAGGTGAATGATTTGTTCCTCATTTTATAATGTGTTGGCAATCATAGATCACTTTATCTCGATTAACTTATTTGAGCTGAAATGGGTACTTTTGCAAAATAACACGCTTCTCTCTGCCGGTGAACAAACAGTCACACTGTGATTTCTTTTGGGGAAAAAATAATTCACATTGCATTTTAAAAAACGCAGAACGAATGCAGAGTCAGGAGTTTGAGGGCTGTTGCCAGTTTGTCTGGCTGAGGATCAATTCCCTGCATTTCTGATTGTGCTTCTGCTGAATGAGGTTCATAATCATATCTAGCAGTGCCTTTCCCTGCTCCCCCAAGGGGCCAAACCCATAGAACAAGGCCCTTCATCTTTTCTAATGACCTAAGCTTGAGTTTGAAATTCTATTCTCCAGGGACCCCAAAGACTGATGCACTGATCCCTCTCCCAAGCAGGACCCCCAGAGGGTGGGACTTCTGGTGACAGCAATCTCAAGTCACAGAAGTCAAGACGTTACCCTTCAGTCAGAGCTGGAAGAAGCTGGTGTTGGGTGACTGTGCTGTGACCACTGTTCTGACGGAATTAGGTCTAGAAATATTGTTTTGGAATTCTCTGGGCTGTGCCAATGATAGCTTGATAGCCAAGAATAGTTTGAGTTAGATACAATCAAGACTTAACTTTTCTGCTTTGAGTTGCTGGTAACTGTATCTAGAATAAACCATGGGAGATCGATCTATTAATTCTCTGGATTTTTCTCATGTTCCTACTCCCTGCTTCCCACCCACTCCCCAGAGACATCTGTACTAAACAGGAGGGAACGGGGATGCTTTTGATCTCCATGGGAAAATAATCTCCTCCAATAATCAGTTCTCTCCCACCCTTACCAGTGAGTGTGCAAGCTCAAAATCATACCCAGAAACTTAAAGATGAGATTTAATTAACCGATCAAATTCATGAGAAAAAATAATCACAGAATGTATCTTCAAAGCGAAACATCTTGCCTGTTCTCGCTAGGTTTATGCAGGAATTTATAATATTAACAGCCAGGGAGAACAAAAGCTAGTGAGGATAAGCCCTTCTATCAAGAACACATTTGTTGACCAGCTGCTGCTTGGATGGCTACATTGAATATTAATCTCAGGACAAATGTTCTGCCCCTCCCCCCAAGAAGTGCCTCCTCTTGTCTTGGTTGTCAAACTGAGCCAGTGGTTTTCTCTGGTGAGCATGACTCTCCCTACCCCCCCCCCCCAGCCCCCATCCTCCTCCAGCTAAGGAGACTGTTCATTCGCTCACTTGTTGATGCAACAAATGGGCAGTGAATGCCCAAGATGCCAAGACTGTTCTTGGCTCTGGAACTGTAAGTGCAGAAAGAAACAACTATTTCCAGTCCCTTCAAGAGTTTGCACTGAGGGAAAGAAAGACATCATCTGATTAGGAAAATAGAAGTTGTGCCACAGGGTGATGAATACTATAGAGAAACTCCAGCCAGGCTGCATAGGGTAGTGATAAAAGTCCAATGGTTGAAGCAAGGGGACATCTGAGCGGGAGGTGGCAGAGGTGGGGGTCAGATGAGGGGAAGAGCAAGAAGAGAAGAGACCCTCAGGCACTTCTTGGGGAGGACCTACAGTGAGGGAAAGAAGTGCATCAGGAAATGAAGATGGCTGGGTTGGTGCAGATTTGCTTTGGGGTCGTTGTTGACCGTTCCCCATTGTAGATGGTTACGAGTGAGGTGGAAGGCATGGGGGGGGGCACAAGAGAGTGGAATGGCATGTTCTGAGGCAGGCCCTGGGGCAGGGTGGTCTGACTGTTGAGCAGAGACTAGGCAGAGGGGAAGCAAATGTAGATCATCAAGGCCTGGAAACTGATCTCCCATCTTGGTGTTAATCAAGGATGTTTTCTTCCTTTCCACTTTGTGTTGTTGTGCCTCGTCGGAATAATCCTCTGAAAACCTTATCCCTCATTCAAGCTTGCTTTGCTCCTGGTGGAAGCACCCAAGCTCAGCCTTCTAGCTGCAGAACGATGAGAAGGAGATGCTAGTGGTTGAAGCCACCCAGTCCACAACACTTCTGTGTCTCAGTCCCAGCTGGTGAAGACATCACGTTGCACAAATAATAACAGGATGGGCAGAAGCCCATCTTCATCTGAACAAGGATGGGGATGGGTGTGTGACTATATTCCAGGAAGAACTTTCACTCCTAGTAGATAAAACTGCTTCTTGGAGCAAAATGGATTCTCTTCCATAATGGGAGCTCTTCCTAGCCTGGCTTTATTTTGCTGTTGCTTCATCATGCAGGATGCGGGCAATAGCAAACACATTCCGAAGCAAATATTTATTTTACTTTCCTAATGTGACTTTCAGACCCAGCTCTAAAGAGATATAATCATAACACTGCTTCCTCAGTTAACCATGACTGAGCGCCATCTTTTTCTGTGATTTTTAACCCTTGAGAACTTTTTCCTGTAAGCCATTGTCCTTCATGGTAATGATTTCATGGTAATCTTGCTCCTATCTCCTATGGCCAAGAGCTGACTTTTCTTGCATCTTCGTTTATTTTAATTACAGTTCACGATACGTGGTGGACAACTGAGATGTTTATTAACATCAATTGCACTAGTGAGGAACTGTTGTCCTCCAACCTCTGTTGAGAGCACAAAGGAGATGAAGTCCATTTTTAGGTACAGGCGCTGGAGACGCTCTAATCCATGTTACAAGGGAAAGCAAAATCGAAATGAAATAAAGTAACAGTCTGCGCATTAACATAGGTGAGCTGCCCGGCCAGGTGGCACGTGCCTCTAATCCAAGAGCTGGGAAGACAGGAATTACTTGAGTTCGCGGGTTTGAGACTACCCCGGGCAAAATAGCAGGACCTGGTTCTCGAAAAAGCAGCCGGATGTGGAGGCCGGCGCCTGTGATCCCAGCTAACTGGGAGCCTGAGGCTGAAGATCGCTGGAACCCGCGGGTTTGAGACCACCCCAAGCAATATAGTGAGACCTAGTTTCAAAAATAGCCGGGCGAAGCTGGGCATGGTGGTGTGTGCCTGTAAGCGGCAGCCTAGGAAGCCACGGCGTGGACCAGGGATCGTGGTTCGAGTCCTGCTCAGAGCAATTTAGCGAGACCTAGTTCCAAAAACATAGCTGGGCGTGGTGGCACGTGCCTGTAATCCCAGCTATCTGGGAGGCCGAGGCGATCCCCAGATCGCTTGAATCTGTGGTACCCCGGGCAATGTGAACCTGCGGTTCCCCAGGCAACATAGGGAGAGCCTAGTCTCAAAAACAAACAAACAAACAAACAAACAAATAAATAAATAAATAAATAAATATAGCCGGGCATGGTGGTGTGCGCCTGTAATCCCAGCTACATGGGAGGCTGAGGCTGGGGATCGCTTGAGTTCATGAGTTCAGGACTACTCCAGGCAACATAGCGAGATCTAGTCTCTCTCTCTCTCTCTCTCTCTCTCTCTCTCTCTATATATATATATATATATATATACATATGAGCATGTGTGTACAGAAGTGTGGAAAAGGGGTGGAATAAGATGCACTCAACTGTTAATGGGGCCCTCCCAGAAGTAAGATGGTGGTGGTGGTGAATTTAGTGGGGGAGGCAATGAAGGAAGATATTGACTATTTGAATATTTTTTCCCAGGGGATACTGTTCATCTGTGTAGCTTGTCTGGTTAATAAAACAGGGCATTAGACATATGACTGCTGGTCAGGTGCCTACAGGGCAAGGGTGAAGCCCAAAGGCAGTTGTTGAAGGTGACGGCGGACCACCTCACGATCCTCTTACATGAGAGCAGCTTGTGAATCTTCTGGAGAAGCTCACATTCCTGCTCCCCAGTTCTCAGGGATGAGTGTGGGGATGATCAGTCAGTTCTAGGAGAGGCCAGAGCTCCAGTGTGAGGGAAAGTGAAGGTAAATAATTTCTCCAGTGAAACCGATGAAATTAAATGCATTTTTCATTCATTAGAAAAGAGAACAGGTTCTCCTTTGTTTTATTAATATATTTAAGCGGAGTATGGATTTTTGCCTTTCTTGGCCTATTTGCCCGGTTCCCACTGGCCCCTGCTGTCTTTTTATTTGAATTATCTGTTTATTATATTAGGTTAAGAACCCAAAGGCCATTTTGCATGGAACACGCTATAAATACCCATTATCACAGTTATATATTATTGAACTGATGAAGAAAGACAATTTATGAAGAAATTAGATTATCTCAGTTTTTCGATAATCTATTTTATTAGAGTCTGAAGATTACAGATGCAGTTAAGAAAATGAACCAAATCTTGCAGTTGGCAGTTCTAGCTACCTCTACATGGTGGTACTATTAGGGGAAACCAAAAATGTGGCAAGCTAATATATTTATGTCAGCAAATCTTCCCCCTCCTACCCCATTTGTATACACCTATTTCATTTATCATTTTGACAGTTTGCACAAGCAAACTATCTTAATTTTTTTCAGGAGGTTTTTTTTCACAAATTGAGTGTGATGTAGAATTAATCATATCTGGTAGGCAGGGGTGGAAGACTCCCATGACCGGGAACACTTAAACTTTCGTCTGGGCACAGAGATGCCCAGCCACTCACAGCCCTTTCCTCTTCCCAGAGGAACCCTGTATCCTCCTCTGCCTTCAGTGAAGGGAGTTTCACTCTGATTCCTATGTTGAAAATATCCCTTTCATGGCTTATGCCTTTGCGCCATTTTGTTCCCTGCAAATCATCACTCTTACTAGTGGTACTTTTCCTTCTTGGGAAGACTCCTCCAAATCACATCTCTCCCTTCTGCTTTCCCTCCTCCCATCCTCCTTAAAACCAAGAGATCACTAGAAAGAAATTGTACAACCAATTTCAAATGGGAAGCACCACCCACACTCCCAGAAGACAGCTCTTGGTTTTCCTCCCTGCTTTTCACTTACATGTGTTCTAGAATAATGTGACTGAAGAAAAGCATCAAGATGCAAACTTTGCAGTGGTAACAACTGAGGAAACTTCTGGTGTAAATTTTATACTGTAAACCAGAGACCTGGGGCTCATAGGTAGAAATGTATACCTTATGCCCACCAATGCTCTGTACAGGAGGAGAAAATCCTACCTAACTGCAATTAACCACTTAGGCTTAAAATTCTAGCTTCAAGCCCTGTGTGGTTTCCCCCCCTTCTTTGCTATAGAAGGAAACAATATGAAACTATAGCCTGGATCTGCAATTGCGAAGACGCTGTTGGATAAATATGTTGTGCTCTGTTCCGCTGCACTTTAGAAATTGTATAGATGCTGACAGTTTAGTGGAAGGGGTAGTATTTATATCTCAAAAGCATGTGGGAGGGACTGAGAAATATTAGTTACATAAGCCTCATGATAGCTGTACTCACACAAACACCACGTTTAACACTGAAACTTTCTAAACTTTCTAAAACAATTTCTCTCGGGTGTGCAGACTCTTAGAAAGCAGAGCCAGTGTCAATTCAGTCTCAACTTTCAAGAGCTTGAGGCCTCACTTCTTTCACACAAACACTCTGAAACCAAATCACATGCTACAGCCCTGACTTGGTGGCTCACCAGTTGTGTGACAGATCACTTCCCTCTCTAGACGTCATGACTTTTGTGGCAATAGGCAAAGCAGGAAGGTCAAGGCCTCTTTAACCCTTTGGTGAGTCTATGATTTTAGCTTCCTACTATGTCCTATGCCATTACTCCTGCTTTTGTTTTCAACTGAGTATTGTCCCAGTATTGTTCTCGATTTTATTGGTTATGAAAACATCGTGAATTTTATTGGTTATGAAAACATTGTGAAATACCCTGATGTCAGGTCAGCTTGGATCTGGTTCTATCACTTTTCCTGTTGACACTCCAACTGCAGTTTCCTCATCTATCAGTGGAAGACACTTGACTTGATCAGCATGTCCTCATCTTCTTACAGATGCAAAAACTAAAGGTAGATCACACCGCTGATAGGAATGGTAGACCCCTATTGTTGAATTGCCCTGAGACCTCTGACAACTAAGTCATATCCTTGCTTACCGATGAGGAGCCTATAGAAAGCCAGTAACTAGCAGAAGGAGGGAGTGACTCCATGTCCTTCTTGTAGTAAAGCCATCTTCTTTGCTCTAAGTCACAATAAATGACTTTCATCATCACCTGTGATGATGAAAACATCATTTTTTATTTGCAATTCAATGGCTTCTGTCTTTTGGACTAGATATCAGTGTTCTATAGTTTTGTGGCAGCTGCTTTCCCTCCCCACTGGAAAAAGCATTGGAATGTGAGAAAGGAGGGTATATTAAGATTTCCTGACTTTCTATATGGACTTTATGTGGGTGCTTATGAGATTTTTTCCAGATTGCAATAAAATAATCCAACTATCTTATTTTAATTATTAAGTTAGTAAATAAATAGGCTTTTTAGTTAAATCAAAGAATGAATTAATCTAAGTTATCTAGAATTTTACAGAAAGTTTTGCAGAAGCCATTTATTTAGTCTTTGGGGGTGCACAGACATTTATTCATGGATTTAGTCAAGGTTGATAGAATATAGGTATATATATATATACATATCTATATACATGCAGTATTACATATGGATATAGGTATGTGGACAAATATATGCTCAACTGAAAATAAATACTGAGCTGAAGTAAATATGTACACATAAACACTGATCTTACTATTTAGGAAGATATTCAGAGAAGCTATGCTTTAGTAGCTCAGCATCTGTTAGGGAAAATAAGATATTTTATGTGTCTCAATTTGGTAAAGAAAGATGATATAAAAGGACAGTGTAGGGGGGTGGAGAGCAGGGCAAGGTAATATATGTGCTGTGTGGAGTTTTTAAAGTCAGTATGAGAGGAATTGGCAGAGTATTTTATAAAATATTTATTGGGTGAAGAAATGGGTGCAGGTGAGACACTATCCTTCACCACCTCCAGGTGAAACACATATCACTTTTAGTGTAATCAAAACATAGAACTGTTTATACGTGGGTTTCACTTAGTAAGGATCAAGAGAAAGGAAAAAGTTTGAGAGGGTTAAGGAGTAAACATGAGCCATAACAAAGCACCACAGTAGGGTCCAAACATTGAAACCAGTGGCTGTTTTGCTTGCTTGTACCTTAGATGGAGTGCTAGTGTCTCAACATTTACATACTGAAACGGAGTGCCCAGTGAGGGAAGAGAGACTTGGGAGCTGATTAAGTCATATGGGTGGGCTTTTGTGAATGAAATTAGTGCCCTTTATGAAAGAGATTTCAGAGAATTCCATCTGTCCCATCTGCCATTCAGGTTATAGGTAGATGATTGTGTTCTCATCAAGTACCAAGTCTGCCAGAGTCTTGGTCTTGGACTTGCCAGCCTTCAGATCTGTGAGATGTAAATTTCTATTCTTTGTAAGCCATTTGCCCTGTGGGATTTGGTGAAAACACCCCACCGAACTAAGATGCTTTATTAAACTTACTGTGACTTAGAGTGAAGAAGATGGTTTACTACAAGAAGGACATGGAGTCACTCTTTCCTTCTACTAGTCACTAGCTCTCTATACATTAGGCTCCTTATTGGTAAGTGAGAATATGACTTAGTTGTCAGAGGTCTCATGGCAATTCAACAATAGGGGTCTATCATTCCTATTAGCGGTGTGATCTAGCTTGAGTTTTCGCATCTGTAAGAAGATGAGGACGTGCTGATCAAGTCAAGTGTCTTCCTTTGATGGGTGATGAAACTGCAGCTGAAGTGTCAATGGAAGAAGTGGTAGAACCAGATCCAAGTTGGCCTGACATCCTGGGTTCCCCTGGGTTCACACTACTTGGTGTCCATGTGACACCCTTTCTCCAGCAGTTCTAGGATCTACTGCTGGTCCTACAAGGCTTAACATGTGAGCTAGTCTCGGGTTTGGATAAAGGTGGGAAGGAAAACCATGGTAGGCTCTGGTGAGACCATATGTGAGAAGTGGCCACAGGGAGATTTGGAGCTGGGAAGCAACACCAAAATAAATCAAGTCAACAAATCCCAGTTGTGGTATTTGACCTCTGATTCAGACTCATGTCTGTGAGAGTAAGACACCGTATTGCATACTTTCAACTACAGTCCCCAGCTAAAGAGATGAAGGCAGAGGCTGCCTGTTAACATCACTAGCTGCAGCCCAGTAACATTGCCACTCGCAGTCTGTCCACATTTTACTGACACGAGCAATTACATGTCCTGTAATGGCAATGAAGCCATAAAATTTATGTCTTGTCATCTTTAACAAGATTAGACATAACCCTTCGCATAAATATCATACCAAATGGAGATTTTTAAGAACATAAGTATAGTTAAGGATCTTTGAGTTTATCCCTCCTAGTTAATTAAAATCCTCCCCAAGAATCGACAGATGATACATAGAAGGATGCTGACCCTTCTAAGCCATGGAAGGAGGAACTAATGATTTTTTTCCATACCTTGCTCAGCTTCAGCTGGGTTTCAGACTCACATTTGTACCACAAGGATTTCAGGAGTGCGGCAAAGGGTGTGACCCCAATTCCTGCAGCAATGCACATGCTCACCGGATAGAGAAACACATCCTTCAGGGAAGATCCGAAGGGCCCATCCACTGCCAGTCTGCAGGTGCAAAGAGCATTCTGGTTGTCAATCACACTTTTTGCTCTTGAAAACTCTCCATCCTACATCGGGGCTTTGTGTGGGTTGTGTGGATGAATGTGCATGGGGAAGTCAGCCCTGTGCTCTAGCGTGCTTTGTTTTGAGATGCTTGGGCTGAACATGGGGATGTGAGAATCTTGCCCAATGGGGGGGTGGACAGACAGTCTGAATCAGGTGCCACTCATTCATGGAGGACAAGCCAGCCTTCTCTGGCTTGGGCACAAGTCTCTTCTTTGTAGCATGTTTTACACTGTGAAGGAAGGAAGGAAGGAAAGGAGGAAGGAAGGAAGGAAGGAAGGAAGGAAGGAAGGAAGGAAGGAAGGAAGGGGGAGAGAGAGGGAAGGGAGGGGGGAGGGGGGGCCTCTTCTACCAGGTTTTATGATGTTTAAAGCCAAAGCAAGTAAGAACTGCGACTGTGTGAATCTCTCCCTCCCCTTCCCTACCCCAACTCTCCCTTTCTCTTCTTTTTCCCCTCCTTCACTCCCTCTTCCCTACCTCCTTCCCCCTCCTTTCCCCCCCTTCTGCCCACTCCCTCCCTTCCTCTTTCCCTCTTTCTCTCCTTTCCTTCCTTCCTTCCTTCCTTCCTTCCAAGGTTCCATCAGAGGGAAAAACCAAGATGTTTTAGAAGGCTCAACTGTTCTTTTCCAAATGTAATTCTCCCTGTTTTTACTGATTAAGCCCTACATCTTTGTAAATTTCTATTATTTCAATCAAACAGAAACCACTCACTTGGAATCAGTATGATTTTGATACAATTTGTCAGTTAGGTGGAATTTCTAAAACTCATTATTTTCAATAATGTGAACTCAAAATCTGTGATAATTAGCCCGGGGTGGCGCTGATGTTTCATCGTTGCTTAGAAAATATTTCTTTGTAAGAATAAAACCTAGTCTTTGAATAAATAAAGATTGTTTTTATTAAGGTCCTAGACAGACCCATCTCTGGGTTTCTGCTCCAGCTCTCCATAGTGACACTTCTTCCACTTCTTAAATACACAGCACCTCCTTTTGCCATTCGGACTTTGCATGTGATAGTCCAAGCAATATGCTGGAATACTCTGCCCCAATTCATCCCATCCCTTGGTTGGTTAGCAGTAGGTCTTCAAGGAGGTCTTCCTCAAGTCAGCATCTCCCAGGGGGTTTTCTTGGAGGTTGGTTGCAACACTCCCATGCACTTCTGAAGTGCCCACCACAGCTGCAGGTTGCAGAACTTTTGGGGGTTAGGGGGATGGTGAGAGTGCATGCTTTGGCTTCTGTCTATCTTCATGGCTAGCCACTGAATTCCGAGGATGGAGGATCCCTGCCTACTTCCAGTGTTCTCCAGCATGGAGATTTTCCTAACAATTTGTTGAATAATTTGTAAAGGGGATGTTTAAAATATTTCAGACAGCAGAATGTATTAAATAAACTCAACTATTCCAAAAGCATGCATTTACATATGAATAAAGATATGCTAATTAAAAGAGTTCTAAGTTATTCATAACCATTCCCTGCGGGGTATCTATTGAAGGCACCCGAGGTTGGCCCTTTTGGGCTTACTATGTGTTCATGAAAGTTCAATTGTGTTTATTTAAAAATATTCCATATGCCAGACCTTCTCACAATTCAAATGAACTCTCCTCAAGTTAATCTTAATTAATAAGGCTTTATTACATATTGATATATGGAAATGGAAGCGTCAAAATAAAAGGTCATTAACCAGGAAGGGTTAGTGTTTCAGCCCACTGTAGATTACTTTATAAATAGACAAGGGAGATTGTGAGAGAAAAAATGGCGACTGTCCATGAATTAAAATGTCTCATTGTTAATTGTTTTCATAATTGGTCGTATCTGGGATTTATATGACACTGATTTTAGAAGATAACAATTAAACCCAAAATGAATTGTGTCATATAATATACCGAAGTACATAACAAACACATTTCTGCATCATTAGAAATGAGAATCCAAGTTGGAAGCGGCAGGAATTAATATTTATTCCAGCTTCTCCGCTAGTATGGGAAGGCTTCCTTCCATGTCCTTGGCAGCTGGGTCTGCTTGGATGGTGAGTTGTGGGGAAACTTGTTCCATGTAGGCACCATTTTAGTGTTAGCTGGTGTCTTGTGTCTCACTGAAATTGTCTTATAACAAAGGGTCTTTGCTTCCTTAAGAAACACAAATCAGCCTTCTTCCCTTTCTGCATCACAAGCTTTTAAGTAGTCAGGACACCTGATTGTTTCCTTTTGGATTAAAATTTCTCCCTTTCTCAAGACTTCTCACAATCCTGAATGGGCTTCCTTGGCACTCATTGTGGTTTATGAAGTACACTCAGCTTCTTCCCCTGCTTGGACACAGAGTTGGCAGTGAAGCAGCTTAGACGATGGTTCACCCTTTCAATACCCATCTCATGCTCTTCCATGTCTCTCAAACCAGCAACATCTTCACCCTTCTTGTCAAACATCACATCTCTCCAACTCAAGGACTTTGTTCTCTTGCCTTGTTCTTTGTGGTTAAGTCTCCTGTTCAGTCCCATCCCTGTTGAAGATAGCCATTCTGATAGGCAAGAACAATATAGCTCCTTAATCTCACTATTCTTTATGCAAAGGACTTTGAACCCCAAGCTTTATGTACTATTGCTATTTCTTAATGTGGGCCTGCTCCTCGAGGGCATGAAGGCCAGTCACCATGCCATCAGCTTTGGAGAAAAGACCCAGTTCAGTGAGAGTTTGCCTGGCAGGAGACTGGAGGTAAGACTCTCAAATGACTCACTAGATGGGATGTGGGACCTAGCTATGGAGCTGAGGAAGAAAGAAAGTATAAAAAAGGTTAAGTTGGTTGAGACTGATAGGTTGTTTCCCACTGAATCAGGATAGCACTCAGATTTGGGTCAAGAACTGCAACAAACTGAGCACCCCCGGTCTCTGATGTTGTCTGTCTTCTCTGATGTGGGTATCTTGGTGTGGCCTGCCATGTTCATTTTTCTGTCCAGATCATGAGAGGTCACCTGAAGAAGAGTGAATGAAGCCCCTTGTGGACCTACATACTGGACACACCTTTTCAACTTATGAAATGTTTTTTTCCTCATTTAAACTGGGGGTGGGGGGTTACCGTTATTTCATTGTTTCACCTTTACCTACCTGCCCTGTTGCTTTTGCATTAAAAGCAGAAGCATAAAAAGACCAACATGACCATGGATTATCTTCATGATTATCTTCAATTGACAGATGAGGAAACCGAGGCACAGCATTACATATGTTTTCCACCATCACATGCAAAGTTGAGTTCCAGCCAGCTGTCAAATCTGGAGCTCCTGGCTCTGAAAACTCTAGTGTCACACCTGGGAAGTTCTGCCATCTTATGATAGAGGCAAAGACTTCCAGAAGATCTCACCAACACAAATGTAAGAAGGTTCCTTTCTCACCATGTTTTTGCCAGCATTTGTTGTATCTGGTCTTTTTCATATGGGCATGAGGTGGTATCTCTTTGTTGTTATGATCTGTATTTCCCTGATGACAACAACCACATTTCTTATGGCATTAACCACTGCTTGGTAGTTCTTCATACCTTTCAAAGATGGTAGAAGAAGGAATCTATTCATGCTCTTTTGAAATATCATGATCTTTCAAAATGTTTTCCCATCATTTTTCTCTATTGGTATGCTTTTGATTTTCTAACTATTGCATATATTTTCAGCAGAATGGGAGTCAAATTTAAACCATTGTTCATTAAAAGGAGTCAAGGAGTGATAACTTACAGGGATTTTAGCCTCTCTTAAGTTTTTTTTTGAATAAAGTAGTGTTGTGGATTGAATTGTCTCCCTAGTGGATATATTGAAGTCCTAGCCCTCAGTTCCTTACATGATGTCTTATCGAAAGTAAGTCTACAGGAAGTGTAATTAGTCAATGAAGATGAGTAGGAGTAGGAAGGTGCCTTATTCTACATGACTGGTCATGACTGGTGTTTTTATAAGAAGTGATCACAGAAACAGGAGACACACAGATATAGGAGAGCGAGCACCCTGGAGTAACAGACACAGTTTCAAGTGCTGCAGCAGTAAGCCAAGGACACCAAGCAATGCTGCCAGCCAAACTCTGGCCAACAGGGGACAAGGAAGGATTCCTCCCTGCAGATTCCACAGGGAGCATAGCCCTGCTGACATCTAGAATGCAGGTGCATACCTTCAAAGCCGTGAGAGCATAAATTCCTACTGTTTTAAGTCACCCTGTGTGTGCATGCTCTCATAGAACAGCACATGAATGCAGACAGACACGTCTTCCCTGCCCCATCTCAGCTCTGCCTTTAAACATCTCCCTTGTAGCAAAGTCCTATCACTTGCTTGCTGATGTCATTTGACTTCTTCAAGACCCAGAGAACAGAGGCAAGATCCTGTATCTCTATCCTTCGAAGCATAGTGGTGACCATCAGTCACCACCAGCTTCACACATGTACAGGGTTGACGACTGACATCACTGATTTTACTGACACTTGGATCACTTCATTGTTGAGAAACTTTAATCTGCAATTGTTTCGCTCCAACTCCAATGCATACCATCGGTCAGATGAATGCTGATGGTGGTGTAGCCTTGCTAGGAAGACCAGATGCCATGAACTTTACAAATACAATTTCAGACCATGACAGTGAAGAGTGTGCAGGGAAGACTTATCACAGTCTGCGCAGAAGGAGTCAAGTGACTTTCTGGAGCTGGGAGAGCAAAATACTCCTCCCTCATCATTGCCTGACTTGGTTACCATTTGCTGTTTGAAAACATGTACGTATTTCTACTAGAAATCTATTCATGTGTACTTTCTAGATGATGACAATTAAACATACCTTCAAAGTTACCATTTTGAGTGAAGGTATTGCTGAATTCGGTGCATGTGCATGTACTAAGCTACCTTCTTATGGTTTGCTAACATATATGTCAAAGAAGAAGTGGGCTCCCACCTTGGCAGGCTGGGGAGCTCCGGGGAGACAGGCTCCCCTGCTCCAAAGGCCTTACACAGAGCTGCTGTCCAATCTCCTGCGGCCTGAATGTGCACACTGAAGAAATCCTCCTGGGGAGCAGAGGTGAGCGTGAACGGGTGCCACTCCAGCTTGGAGATGGACGGGCATTGGATCAAGATGTATTGTCCCGGGGCCATTTTAAAGTGACGCTTCCTCATCTGAAGTTCCAGGACTCCGGATGGATGACTCACCACCTGGGGCAGAGAAAGAGTTTTGTCTTTTTACTCAGGTTAGATGATAAGAAAATAACCTTCATTCTGAGCCCCTGTTTAGAACTGTTTTGTAAAGGTCAAGGAATGGGCAAAATGTGGCACTGTTCTCTTTTCCTGTGTGTCTCTCCTTCCTTCTCCACAACCTCTTGCCTGCTGGGTTTTGCCAGGCCAGCAGATCATGATCAACTGAAATTGGTTGGAGCAGGTTACTGAGAAGTTCTCTTCTCAGATATACAGGTGAGACCCAGGAGAAGTGACTGGAAGAGCACTGACATCAAGCCCTCCACATCCATTCTCAGAGCACATGGAAGCCTCTTGAAAATGAGTCTGAGACCCACATAGAGCCATAAACCACACATAAACCACACATAAAGCCACACAATGCTGCAAGTTCAGAGCATCCTTTCTTATCTTCCTCTCATCTACCCTGACACCTCTCCCCTACTCATCCTTAGAACCCATGCCTGTATGGGGCAGGAGGCAGATTTGAGCTTGCTCCTGCCTTGTATCTGGTGCTATTTCCCTGCTGTGAAAACCACTGTCATACAGTTTGGCTGTGCACCACAGGCAAAAGGCCCATCCTAAGTGTGGTTATGGTTCCTTCAAAGGTTTTATAAATGCTAAATTAGTTTTATTTTATTTTGAGGAATATTTTGCATATACCATTTACTCTGAGCTTTCAGGGATCTTTGCCATAGCTTTCACATCTGGGCTGGCAGCTCTAGCTGGGATGAAGTTTATCTCCTTTGGAGAGCTGTGCCTGAAATTTGCATAGATGCAACATGGGTAATGTGGGGTCAGGCATGTGACTGCTCTGCAAATAACCAGTCCGTTACTAGCACTGTGGACTACACCTAAGAGAGTATAAACTAACATGTTGTCTATAACACTTAATTATGCTTCAAGTCATTCTTATATGATAACTATTACATTAAGCCGAGCGTGGTGGCAAGCGCCTGTAGTCCAAGCACTGGGAAGCAAGAGACCTGGGATTGCTTGAGTTTGTGGGTTTGAGACTACCCTGGGCAACAGAGGGAGTCCTAGTCTCAAAAAATTATTATATTATAATTATTAAAGGTAATACCTACAAATAATTATCAAGGTTAGTTGCATGTTTTTAAAATGTATGGCCAGTAGTCACTATTCCCAATGATTCACCTGTTTATTTTGATCCCTTTTGAACTAACCCTGGTATTTCTTCCAAGTGGAAATAATTCATCTTGCTCTGAAATTCTGTTTGCTTCTTTTGTTCTAGCCAAATCTCTTGCCTAAACTCTTGAGTTATCATTATAAGGACACATACAAAGGGGCCTCTCACTTCTATTAGAACTTTATAATTTTCTGCTTATCAGAGGGAAAGAACAAATTTCCTTTCTTAGATTTCCATCTTATTTTCGGAAACACCTCTTCAGGGCACGCCTTCTTTTGTGGCAAGAGGCAGACTGGAATGAAACTAGTGTCAAGATCGTGTGGTAGTATTTTTTCTCTTCAGAAGAGGTTTTCACAGCATTTTAATCATTTTTTCTGTCTCTTTTCTCCCTACTGCTATTTGTTCTGATGCTACTGTAAAATTGTCTCCTTAGTAACAGCTCTAGTGGATTTCCAGAAGTTTTACTGTCTGGTTTTACATACAACCTGAGATCCTTTGGTACTTAACTTTAAAACAGCAACACAGAAACAGCTTAAATCAGAAATATGGAGCAATTTCTATGCATCTGCTTTCCAGAAGACAGTTATGGAGACAGAGCCTCCTGCTTGTATTGCATCAGCAAAGTGGCACAGGTGTGAAAAGCAGAGCCTTTCACTTTAGCCATCTGAAAAAAACCTGGTACATTTTCAGTCTCCTAGACATGAATTCTTGGTTGCTAGGCTCCTATCTTCCTATAGCATGGGGGAAAAGTTGGGGAACTGTGATCAAGGATGGCAAGACTGGAAAAAGCCATCCCGAAGCCCTGGTTCTTCAGGGAGGAGTTCCTCAAATGTCCTTCTCACTGGAGACTCACCGCGCCCTTTTCCCTCTGAATCTGAGGCTGACATTCCCTCATGCCCTGCCCAGAAGTTCCAGAAGTGAGCATGTGTGCTGGAAAAATCATATATATATATTATATGTGTTTGCAAAATCCATGTTTCTGTGTGGTGAAGGAAGCCATTATACTGTAAGCTGTTGTGCCCCCTGTAAAGTGTCTACCTGCTCTTTTCCTCTCTCTAAAATAAAAAGAAAAGCAGATGAGTCCAGGGCTTTTCCAGAATTCTGTGTCCTAGGCTAAGCCCCTGAACCCTGTTTTCAGTCAAACAAGCCACACTAAAAGATACATGAGATACAAGCAATTTTTAGGATAGAAGGCAAGTCTCTAACTTATAGGCAGTTCTGTGATAAAAATGACAAATTAGAAACTTGGGCTAATAAAAAATTTTCATCTACACTCAGGCTTTTATTCAGACATAAAGCTGCATGCTTACCTTGGTAATGACAACCTTCTGTTGAAATCTCCAGAACCTAATTATTCTTTCACATGCGTACAGAACCACAGGGCCTAAGACCCACTTCCAAGCCTGCAGAGAGAGAGAGAGAGAGAGAGAGAGAGAGGAAAAGAAAAAGAAAGTAGCATCCAAATGTTTTCCATTTGCACCAAATCAATACAAAATAAGACAGTGTTAGGACATTTTCCTTTAACTTTGGGCCAGTGATGAGCAACAAAGATGTCTCCTCATACTATAGACTATAACATTCAATTCTCCCTTGAAATCTACAGGTTTATTTAAGAGATTAAACTCTTCTGTATTGGTTTTTATGCTTACCTGATCAACGGTGCCTTAAGGTAATTAGAAATCATTGGATTTACAAAGATGCACAAAAGTGGACTGAGGTTTCTGCTGCATGTGGTGGAAGCAGAAACGCTTCCAACCTCAGTCAAAGTTCGTCTTATGAAGCTGCTTCCTTGGAATGGTTCAAAGAGTAATTCTGGGGGCCAACAATGCCTCACTCCTTGGGGTTATGCCTGAAGACACACCACACCATCCATGCATGCCTGCATCCACATTCACTCTCAGCCAGTGCTATCTGGAATAAGACGCAAGACGTGTTGCAGCGTTTTAGCTCTCACTTTACAGAAGCAACATGAAAGCCTGAGCAATTGCTGGTGGACTGGCACATTGGACACCCCTCTCCAGTCTGACAGCTCATGTCTGCTGTGCACGGTCTGTCACTGGGTTGTCTGCAGACCAGGCTGTGTCCCATGGGCGTGTTCGGCAAATCAGTGTTGTTGATGCTATTTTTGGAACTTGAATTTTTGATGGCTTAGACTGGGTGTGAAATCAAACCCACTTACAAGGCTCGTGATATTCTTCCCTCTTCCCATGGCAGAGGGACCTGGGGGGGCAGTTGTGCATGGAATCTTAGGGGTCAAGTGTTCTTGCTAGTGAGTCTTATTCTCCAGTTAAACCCCTGGCATTGGGGACAGAATCTGAGAGGCTGGGGTTAGAGCACAGAGAGCATGACTGAGGGGCAGTCTTTTCCTGCTGGCCCTAAATCCCATCCCCCCCCCCGCCCCATCCCCAATGGTGCCCCAAATCCGCCAGCACCTGAATCCTGGCTTAGCATCTCTGGGGCAGGTGGATGCGGTTTCTTTGAACTCAGATCTTCCCTGGTGGTCGCCCCCATCATTCCCCCCAGCTCCCTTCCTTCTCAGGCAGCTCATCTTCGTCACACACAGGTCATGAGCCCTTCTCTGCATTATTTTTACTTCGGTTCCATCCCAGGTTTCTCTGTTTCTCTTCTGTTTATTTCTGGCTCTGCTTGCCTGGCCCCAGTAGCCCTGGCTGCCTCCCACCCCGGGCGCCTCTTGTTTGCCCGGTAAAAGCTCGATTTATGCAGACAACACAAGGCAATTTGACCCACTTATTCTCTTCTGCCTCAGTGGGGTTCGGCCGTGTGTACAGAATAGCAGAGAGAATAAAAGCTTTTGTCCACCTCCGCTGCGGGCCAGGCGCGATGGATTGGAGTGAGGGGACAAGGGAGAAGGAAGGTGGGGCCGAGGGAGTGACTCCTGGGGTCTCCCAGGGGCAGATAAAGCCGGGAGCATCTTGAAAACAGGCTTGGAGATTTATAGACACCAGAGCAAGAGTGCAATTCCTTCCATGCAGGTTTCCAGAGAGACCTGCAAGCACAGCCACTTGGCCTTGATGTGTCTTCTCACATCCCCCTTCCCGTGCATGTGAGGACACTGAGAACATGGAGGCTTGGTTTGGATGAGACCAGTCAAGGTCTCTGGCTCTTCCGTGTTGATACAATGGAATGGATGATTATTCTCTGATTAGTCAGGGTGGAGAATGCAACGGTTCATCTCTGCCTCTGACTCTAGTGCATACATGGAAGCAGGTGAAGAAAGCCCAGTATTTTTTACCTTTACTTCCCCTGGGGCTGAGAGGGAGGGAGGAGGCTGTGGTTAGATCGGAAGCAAGGAGCAGCAAGTCATGCTCACAGCAGCGACCAGGCCTGACAGGTGTGAGGCATATGGAGAAGGGGCTGTGGCCAGAGCAGGAGGGACGACTGGTGACATGGTGACATGGGATGTGGAATGATCTAGAAGACTTGGGTTCTGATCTTGGGGTCACTGTCCTTCCCCCCCGTGCATGGAGGCAGATCCTGGATCTTTTAACTTTTTTTTTTCCATTTTTTTTTGAGACAAGGTCTCACTATTTTTGCTTATGGAACTGCAGGCTTACCTTGCCCAGGGTGCCACGGGCTCAAGTAATCCTCCGCCTCAGCTTCCCAGGTAGCTGGGATTACAGGTGCACGACACCATGCCCAGCTAATTTTTTGGAACTAGCTCTCGCTATGTTGCCCCGGGTGGGACTCGAACTACGATCCCCAGACCCCGCCATGACTCCATAAGCTGTCGCTTACAGGTATGAGCCACCATGCCTGACCTTCTTTTTACCTTCATATTTTGTTCTGTTTATTGCCTTCCTGTTCCATAAAATGGAAGCATTGGAAGCAAATTTCATCTAGGGTCTCTTGAGAAATTTAAATTGTTTAGCTATATATATTTATAACTTAGCTATATATATTTGGCTATATAAATATATATATATGATTTAGCTATATAAACACATATAGGGGTTAGCTATATAATATATATATTTAGATATATAAATATCTAAAATATATTTAAAAGATAATATATAAAACAATGCATAAATATAGCTAAATATTTATCTAAATATATAGCTACACAAATATATATATGGTTTAGCTATATAATATATATTTAGATATATAAATATCTAAAGAGATATTTAAGAGATATATAAAAGATGCATAAGTATATCTAAATATTTATCTAAAGATATATACAGCTATATAAATATATATATTCCTCTATCTGAAATTAATATATATGCACACACATAGTTGATAAAACATAATACTGGGAGTATGGAATTGCAGAGAGCAACAGAAAGGTGTCAAAAAGAGGGGTGGAAGAGACCAAAGGTGAAAAGTGAGTCTTGAAGAATGCAGAGATGAAGGTTCATGGCCATCTTTACGGTCCCTGGTTTGACATGTAGGTTTGCTGGGAAAGCCCCAGGCCACAAAAGAGAAATCTCCTTGGGTATCAATATCTCTATCTATTAAAGAAAGGGACAGAACGATTGCGTGTCTAAGCTTCTTTAATACTGAACTCCTCTGTGGCTTCCTCACTTTGTTTTTTTCTTCTCTAAAAATACTCAGAAAGTCATGGTACAGTGAGTATTTTATGGTAGAAATAAAAAGATGTTGATTTAAAAGCAGTAGTAATGCAACTTGTTTCCTCCACTTTTGCTCCTGGTTTTTCATTTCTGCAAGAAAATAAAAACATGCTGGCTTTGATTTTATTTTATGTGTGTGTTTACGAGTGGCCTCTTTTTCTAGACAATAAGATTTCCAGGGACTGGAGCCTTCTCTGAATCCTGCTGCTGCTACAATGCCAAGCAAGGAAGAGCCATTGGAAAGAGGTTGCTGAGTGGATTTGATGGCAGTTACATTTCCTGTTACTATTAACACCCTTGCCCAAGAATTAAAACAACACGTCCATCTTATGACTATTATAATTAGCCTATTCACAGTTAACTGAAATGAGGTGTTTCTTTTACTACGATGACCAGGCATTTTTGAGAAAGGATTACACGAGAAATTCTAGAGTCTGGAGTCCTGTGTGTCTGCTAGTTTGGGGGGAGTGAAAAAAGCAGGGAGAAAGTCATTGCCAGGTGTACAGGCATGTCTCACTTTATTTCCCTTTGCTTTCGTGCACTCTGCAGACACTGAACTTTTGACAAGCTAAGCTTTGGTAGCAACTTCATATCCAAAGGACCACCATCATATCCCAACACCATGTAATCACATTCATTTTCATATTTGAAAGATATGTTTTAAAATAAAATAAAATAAGAAATATTTATTTTATTTTAAAATAAAAAAAAACTTTTGCTCTTTGTTTTCTATTTTAAAAACATCATGGTATTATACTTTTAGATAATAGCAGAGGGGACTATAACATACACTGGAAAACCAAAAAAATAAAAATAAAATTTTCGTGAAATTGCTTTTTGGTGGCATTTGCTTCATTAATGCTGTGATCTGAAGTCAAAGCTGCTTATCTCCAGGGTATGTCTGCCATCCCTGGCCACCTGGCCTATAGAAGGGAACATGCGAAGTGGTGACCATTCCCAGTGGGAGTAGTGCACCAGCAGGTGGGTGGCTGAATCTTCTAATTGATCAAAGCATCAGGAAAACACACTGGTTAAGTGAGGCAAAGAGCAAGAGCTGGAGTCCCACACAGACTGGGTAGTGGGTGCAGTGAAGCGCAGGACCCTTCCTTGTCCTTGGGATGCCTTTCGGATGCTACAAAGCAGCTCTGAGATATCAGAGAGAATATTGTACAGTTCAGTCAAGCGGTAATTGCACAGCCCACACACGCTTTGAATCAGGATCCATTAAAAATAATGGAAAAGACTGACAACATGGGTTTGGGTGTGCAAGGAGGTGTAGCCAGAGAGAGTTAACAGAGAGATGGGTAAGTTCCCCCCTGTAATGATAATTAATGTCAGCACAGGCAGCAGGCAGCGGTTCTGGTCTGTATGCATGAGGTGTGGGAGGGTATTGATTTTTTTATGGAGATGCTGTAGCTGGAAATTTTGAGAGAGGCATTCATGTTCCTCATTCATATGCAGGCTGGATATTGGCCCCTGATACTTGAGTTTAAGACAGAGACAATCTATACTGGCCATTAAAAGAAACACAGTCTAATGGGCACATCTATCCGGTTCTCTCCACTTTAAACATTTCTCCTAGCAGTTCTCACCCTTAAAATCCAGAGCTTCAGTTAATACATTTGAAGGTTTTAGAAAAAAAAATCTGTCATTCTATTTCTCTGATGGAAATGACTTAGTTTCCTAAATCCCTACCATTATAGACTGTCAAACTGTTTCTGATGATATGTATTCTTGGGACATGTTCGCTTCTCGTTTTAATCTGCTGTTTCACTTCTTTTCTTTTATGCATCACCCAGCTATTCCGAGGTTTGCATTGTTCTAAGACACCCAAAGAGACCAAATGGGACTATTATTGCTTTTTACTTATGCCACCATTGTAATGGTGGCTGCGTACCCAGGAAATCTGCTTTTGAGATCTTGTGGATATTATCACCTGCTCTAATTAATTAAGACTCTTTGGGGCTAACATGCCATTATTTCAGTTATGGGAGCTTAATTAGAACAGGAAGTAAAAGCATGATAACACCCCAATTTTTTGATCCCGGAAGTTGCAGCAAGAAGGAAGGCAAGCTGATAAAGAGGGCACGGTTCTCTTTGGCAGTGCCTAATGTTCTTTTGAACAGCAATACTCTTAACCCACAGAATGGCGAGGGCAGTTAAGCAGAGGTCCAGGAGCTAGGCCTGCTGGGAGCAGGGGTGGGACCCCAGGGATTTCCACTTCCCCAGTGGCCCGCTAGTGCTATGAATCCTCACAATATCTGACAGTCATCTTTAAATGCATGTGAAAGAACACATTTCCAAGCGGACAGAGTGCTTTTGGCAGTTACCCTCTTTTAAAATTATCCATAACTCGATTTCTCCATTAGTACACTTAATAGAGAGTTGGCTTTGTCTGGTGGTGACAAGGGCTGATCTTTTTTTTTTTTTTTTTTCAAGCATGTAAGTGCTCTAGTTATTTTAACTATGGCGACAACTATTTTTGCCAGCAGCTGCGGTCATTCTTACCGAAGGTTCTTTGCCAGAAAACTGAGGCGCGGGGCAGGGGGCAGTTGTCTGCCAGTCAGCGTAGTGGGCTCCGCAGATTGTGGCGTTGTGTAGCTGCAGACTCTCTGGGGTCTGACCCCGGACCATCCGACTTGCCATGAACAAAAATAAAAACAAAAAAAGCCCCTGCATTTAAAATGGAGTCTGTGTAAAATGGACTCTATTGAAGTGAACTCTGAAATCACTGTCTTAAATCTTGGGCTGTCCTTCAAGACACTTTGAAAATCCCAGAAAAGAGGTGCCCTTTGTGGTATCCTGCGTTCAATGGAAAGTGTCTATATTCGAGAATTCATAATGAAGGGAAATGGTTTGAACACATCCTTTTGTAGATGGTTGAATTTAATTAGGTCTCATCTCATCCCGATTACTGATTTGGGCTAATTGGCTAACTTTGTACTATTTGGGTCTTTTGCACATTTATTTAACTTCTACCCTTCTTGGTTTGTTTCTGAGCACCTCGAAGTTTTCAAGGGAAGAAGTCAGAGCAAGTGCTCTGAATAATGAATGACACTGCCACCCTGTCTCCAGAGGGCAGCTAGAGGGCTTAACATTGACAAAGTCACAATAGGCCAGTGTGTCTCCAAGTGTCTATGGATGAACTTGAGAGGAAGGAGGGAACTGGCCTTCATGAGCAGAGCACTGGCTTAAGAGTCCTGTAATGGAGCTGTATTGCAGTGGTCACCAATGCGGTGCTGCCTGACCTTGGACAGGGTGTTTGATACAAGTGCCTCAGTTTACCCACTGGGGGCACAGGTCCCAGACATGGAGGCAGGTATCTGGGAGAGGCTCGATTCTAATCGACTCAGATGTATTGATGAATTTTCCAGGAAGCTGGTGCTTACAGACCCAGAAACTTGAGCATCCCACAACTTGTGTCCTGGGGGGCCTGTGGTAACATGCCCCCTGCTGCCCTGGGCTGGGAGGTGTGAACAGCACCCTGGAGAGCAGCAAGGACTAACATCTTGGCCTTGGTCCCAGGCTACTTCATGGATGGCATCCAAACTTGATAACACACACAACAGTATCTCTGAATCGCCCATGAGCAAAGATGCCCTGATCCAGGAACAGGGAGTAAGAAGCTGGAGCCAGAGGGAAATAATCTGCACATTTTAACACCTTCATTTGCAAACTCGGTAGCCTTCCCTGCATCATCCAAGCCGCCCCAGAACACACTGAGAAGGCAGTATCTTTTTAAAAATTTAAAATTTGTTATGTCTTCATCTCTGCCATCCCATAATAGGAAGATTAGTGGGTTTTAACACATTCCAATAATCCTACTTTACTTGGCATTTTGTATAGAATTTGCAAATGACTTCTTGCTGTAAACAGTAGCTGTAGAATACTTCAAGCTGAGAAGATTAAATGAGGCCCTTATCCTAAAATAAGCCTTTCAACTAAGTTAGAATGACGAACGCATTTCATCTGAGGAAATGTTATTTGGATATTAAAAAATATCTCAGTGAAACAAACACCCCTTGAAAGCCTCATGCTTCTGCAATGCACTGGGGCGTGACCATGGGGTGCAGGGAGGGCAGGTGAGTGTGATGCCTGATGGGTGCACTTCCAGAAACAGGGGTTCATGAGCAGTCTCGCCAATGTCTTAGGGGTGGGCACCCATCATGGGGGGGGGGAACTCTGCGGAGGCAGGAAAGACTGGCAGCCTCTGAGGTGGAATGCTTTAGGACTGCAACACTCTGCCCCCACCCTCACCCCCCCCCCCCAAAAAAAAATGCAGAGAGCCCGGGTGAGGGGTCACACACTCCGAAGAGCCAATGGCAGACATTTTTAAAATCAAGACTTGGATGCCTTCAGCCAGGTGGCAGCATTCACGTATTCATGGAGGTTTCTAAGGCTGAGAAAGCGATGGGCAATTTTTTAGGGCAAATATGCTTCCTGGGGTGAGTCTCCCTTTACGAGTCCACATGACAGACTAGCAGGGAGTGGTGAGGGGGAGCTCTGCTTTGGGCAGAGACAATGGCAGAATTGGGTCACCTTTTGAGAAGTTGGGGGGCTGAGAAGGAAGGAGTATCTTGAATGGGAGGGAGGATGCAGCTGACTTGTGGGGTTGCAGATCCTTTTAAAGCTGCCACTGGGTCCTGCAGGTGACACCTCTTGTTACCGGTGACATCTGCTCTATGAGGCTTTTGAGGCTGGGTGCTGGTCTTGCCATTTCAGGACAGAAACGGAGCTGTCTCTGGGACTAGGCTCGTGCACCCAGCAGAGGGACAAAGTAGGGTTTTCTCCCATGGGAGAAATGGAAGAGCTGCATGCCAGTTAAGCTGGGTGCTCACAGCACTGCCTGTATTTCTGGGAGTGGAGGGTTTGTAATTCACAAAGCGAAGACACCATCTCCAAGGCTAACCAAAAGGTTTGGTGGCTGAAGTCTGGACAGATAGGTCTGCCTCTGACACATAGTCATCCTGGAACACTGAGTGAATCACCTGGTCCTCTGAACACATGCTTCCTTCCAAGAAAGTGAGGCAACAGCACCTTCCCTTTGACCAGATGAGTGAAGGGTCAAAATCAATAAAGTGTCTGTACTTTGAAAATAGTAAGGTGGAAAAAGGTCATCACCTTATCAGTGAACTAATCTGGGATGACCTACTTAATAGACATTAATTGGTGAATTATTTCAGAATGATTTTGATAATATTTGAAGCATTGACCACAGGATATTTGCATATGCTGTGCAGGTTATTGCTGTTGTTTCCTGGGCAGGAACTTGACAGTACAGGCAGGTGCTGAATGCAGAACATTTTCTGGGTTGTTTCAGTGAAAGGCATCTTAGAGGCAAAATGAGGAACTTAGACTTAAAGGGCTTGGCCATGACCACCCTGCCTTATATCAGGGGTGGCATCAGGACCTTGCCCTGCTCAGTCTGACCATATAGCCCCCTCTCCTTCATACTGGCTGTTCTAATAGGTGGTTTTGATTAAGCAGAAGCAGAAGCAGGGTGTCCTTAAAGGATATCCTGACCAGTTTCACATCCATTGGGTTGTGGAAATAGGTTCTGAGTGAGATGTAGCTGTATCATCCCTCAGCCTTCATTACTGTCCCCAAATCTTACCAGCATGTTAAGACACCCAAACAGAATTACCCATGAAAAGTAAACATAATGCTCACCCACCTTTGTTGCTCATTTTCAGAATTACCCATGAAAAGTAAACATAATGCTCACCCACCTTTGTCGCTCATTTTCAGTGTCCTCAAAAGATTTTTGCAACAGTGAAGGTGCATTTCCAGAGCTTCTAGGTGTCTTTTTTCTCTGCCTATCATGATCTTCCATTCATGGCACTAAGATTATCTTGAGGTTCCCAGAGATAAAATCCCCCCCACAGAGCTCAGTCTGCACTTACCCTGCCCCGTGGATAGCCAGACTGATGAAGAAGAGGATGAAAACGTGGTGTGTGTACCAGAACAGCTCATAGGAGGCCTGTCGGATGGACTGGGTGGATGAGGTCAAGATCAGGATGAGGGTCAGGGTGATCACCAGACCAGTCACCCCTGCGATGGTGTTCAGCAGTGCCGCCCTGGTGTCCTAAAAGCACATCGATTACTCATGTCCGGTCACCTGTTCTCCCCTTAAGGATTGACTTTGAACATCCAAGCAGAGAGCTGTCCAGAGTGTTCTAATCAGAAGATACTGGCCTCAAACACAGTCCTGGTGTTAGTCAAAAGAGAGCTCCTTGGTTTTTCCTCTTCCCATTGGATGGCAAACGTTGACTTTGGGCAAATGTTATCCAACGCCACATCATTGGTTACATTTTTCCATGAATTTTGATGTCACAATTATGATGTTGAATTGAAACCAGGACAACACATAAAAATAAATCTAAGGATGAACTAACTTCCAATAAGTCCAAGTTTCAAGAGTTTAGTTCTTGAAATAAAAACGTGGCTTGACAAGCTTAATTGCATTTTAACATTAAGCCACCCTTTTTGGGAGAGGTCCTTTTGGGGTCTTGCTAATAAGATAGCTGCCTACACTGTTCCCCAGGTGATTCTTGCTTTTTAATTGGAAGGACCATGACTTGCATTTCTTTCATGGCCCCTCCGGAGGCTGGGAAGAAGGGTTTTTGTAAATCCTAAGTGATCAATAAAGATCCAGCTATTCTCATCTGATAGATGCTGCAAAAAGCAAGCATTCTGGCCTGGGGGCACAGGGGATAGCTAAGGAACATTTTAGAATATGAATCACAAAGCATTTTGTTCTCACTGTGAATTTCCCATATACTGCCCCCTGATTGGGATTCATACATGGTGCTACTGTCATTGAGACCATGGAGTGCAATAAACTGAACTGTATCTTTTGTCAGAAAATCTCATTAATTTGGGCAGCTTTGAGATCTCCAGGTAATTTGGACAGGGACTTCTCTGCATTTATTTTTGCTTCGTAGAGCAAACAGTGGAAATAAAATGGAAAGGGATAAACTTAAAACATTTCAGATTTTTTTAAGAGGACTCAGGCACTTTAGAAATTCATTTAGGTCAGAGAATGGGTTCATTTTAAATCACACTTGTTGGCTTTTTGGAGCAAATCCCACTTCCCTTTCCCTGCAAAGTTTTGGATAGCTTGGAATGAGTTATAATGTAACCTCTAAAATGATCTCTCTGCTGAGCTTCACAAATACTCTATAATGCACACTTTGTGTTATTGATAGTCATCTTTCTCCAAACCCCTGGAATGAGAGGGTTTCCTGAACTTAATTAGTACTTAGAGTAGATTGCTTCTAAAATTTTAAAATAACTATATTGGAAAGAGCTGAACCCTCTCGTTAAAAGGCATCAAAAGTACTTATAATAAAACCTTTCTGCTAGGCAGTATTGACAAAATGTTGAGGTGCATTTTGGGGTGTGTGTAGTCATGAATTTTGTAAAGCATTACTGGGGAAAAGAGGGAACCCCAGTGGTCACCTAGACAAATGCTGTGGCTTAGCTGAGTGACCCCAGAGGTATCCCCTCAGGTTTAGGGCATCTGACTTATAACCGTATCACTAATTTTTCTTTGTGTCAGCTAAGAAAATGCAGCTCTTGATCAGTGGCATGATATTGGAAACCATATTAGGATATCAGAGGACATAATGTGGATACATTTCTGTAAATGAGAGTTGGAATTTTGCTTCTTTCAAAATATCTGCACAGGTCAAACTATTCCTTCAAGAGATGATCCAGAAGGTTGTGGATAGGATACCACTTCTGGTCTAGATTGCCATAAGATAAACCTTGCACATTCTAGATATTTTAACCCGGTTAACACCCTGTGTGTGTTGCAGTATGGAAGTATATGACCAAAGTATATGGCCTAGATTAACTAGGAAGAAAGAAGTAGGAGTTGGATTTAGGGAGAGGACTGTCTTTTCTCCAAGGTAGATTTCTGTGGTTACATTGCTGTTTTCTTTTTCTTTTTTTTAACCCGTGCACAGAGGTAATTAGCATTACTGATGTCACTAGCCATACAGGCTTCATTATGAAATTAGCTACTTTGCCCAGTATCTGATTTGGCAGAGCATTTATTCACACATGTGCCAAAATACGAGATGGGAGAAGAGATCCGGAAAGCCATTTGCAAATTGAAAATGAGGACATCCAATTTATAATCTCTGTTTTTAATGACACTTCACATTTTTATGATTGTACCATCAGCAAAAAAAATCTAATCATGAGCTGCTTTGAAAATTTAAAATATTAGAGATTTGAGCAAGTTACTGCATTCCTTGTTTGGGTGTATTTATTAGTTGCTGCCATAAACTAATTAAGTGATACAGTTTTTTTCCCCCTAGCTCATCACCTCTTAGCAACAGTCCAGTTATTAAAAGACACCTTTTTAGAAAAAGGCGAAATGGATGTTAACATTTGGCAAAATCTCCTGGGGAGCTTCCTTAAAAGCTTTTGGAATGCAGTGTTCCTGGCAGTGCGGCAGGAGAAGGAAGGCAGTTTCAGCTGAGAGTCTATGGCGGGCAGGAAGGGCTCACCGAGTTTGCACTCCGGATGGGGTTGAGGTAGGTCTCATTTGGAGCGTTGCCAAGTTTGGAGAGCGCGGCCGAAAGTCCTCCCGCTTCTTCAGACCAGCTGGTCTGGTAGTGCTCCAGGTTGCATACATGGGCGACAACGTGAATAGCTACGTAAAACGAGACATGGGACAAAAGAGGGTGTTCTTCCTTTGGGTTACTCCAAACTGTCGTGCCTCTCTCTTCCCATCCCCCCTGCCCTGCTTTTAGAATCTCCCAGGAGCTTTGGATTCATTTATGCCTCAGTTCCTGAGTCCTGAATGAAGTGGATGGAATAGTTGTGAGGGTGTTGTATGGTTCACTACCTTCATCCATTTAAATTCTACAAAGACACAAAGTAAACTCTAGATTCACCATCGTTTAATTGTAAACATATGCTTATTCTAGAAGTGAATGAGGCATCGTGATGTTTGTAGCATAATTACATAGGCTATATCATTTCTTTCCTGAGAAACCAGACAGCATTATTCTCTAATACTTCTGTTGACCCTGTTTAGCTGTGTGTTGTATCACTGAGTCAGGTATTGTTTTCATTCTCTTCCAGACATTATGCATTTTTCCCTTTATACATTCTAGCATGTATGCATATATGCATGTGTGCCACACACAGATATTTCCATATGTTATTCCTAGTGGATAGAAATATGCCAGCATTTATTGAAGAAAATCTTTCTGTACATGTGTAAGAAGAAAGCCCATTTTTGTCTAATTCTGGGACTCAGTGAGATCTAAATCCCAACAGCAGGGAATGTAAACTGGTCCAACCACTATGGAAAACTGTATGGAGGACCCCCAAACTCCTAAAAATGGAACTACCATTTGAACTAGCAATCCCACTTCTAGGAATTTACCCAAAGGACACCAAAACACTCATTCAAAAGGACACCTGTGCACAGATGTTTATTGCAACGCTATTTACAATAGCCAAGCAATGAAAACAACCCAAATGCCCTAAAGTAGATGAATGGGTCAGAAAGCTGTGATCTATGTACACAATGGAATAGCATACACCAATCAAAAAGACAAATTTATGTTGTTCAAGGCAACATGGATGAGCTAGAAGGAATCATGTTAGCAGAACAAAGCCAGAAAGAAAAAGAGAAATACAGGATAATCTCACTTATATGAGGGATTTAGGGAAAACAGACAGACAAGAAAAAAATGTAAACCGTGGGCAGAACTGAAGCATAGAGCTAGGGGGTGATTGGAAGTGGGAGGGGCCTGAAAGATTAAGATGATGTCACTGGTGACCAGGTGGTGAGAGAACCCTGGGGCTGACAATCATGCAAAAATGAATAATTAATTAATAAAAAAAATCTCAACAGCAGAGAAGTTAGCAACGTGGGAGCCAGAACTGCTCCCACTCTCTGGCCTCTCTGGCTGTGGACAGCCACCCTCTTGCCCAGCTGCTGGGGCTCCCCCTACAGATGGAAGCCCTGTTGGTGCATACTTGATATGCCTCATTGGGACCAGGTTCTGATGTGAACCCAGAACGTGTGGCCCAGAGGATAGTTCATTTCTCAGTTGATACTCATCGCTTTTCTGCATCCTAGTGCAAGGAGCAGTGGCCACTGCTCCCCAGAGTCCCTCCAAATAGTGTCCATCTGAACTCACTGCACCTGTGATTGTGGTGTGGGGGAGTGAAGGGGAGAGGGGGAGTGAAAACTTCTGGCCCAGTTGGTGTCAGTCGGAGCCATGTGGCCCTGGTAGCTGAGTGACTTAGTGACGCCACCTTTTACTTAGCCTCCTTTCTCTTCACTCCTGCACTTGAATTCCTTCTGTCAGTCATCCCCATGTCTGCCTTGCAGAGCTCCACCAGTGCTTGAAGACCCAAGGCAATCGTTCTCTAGCAAGTGTTCTTCATTCCCACAGGCACAAACAAAATGGTCATCTTAGCATTTCCCAGGTACCACTGCCATGAGCATTGCTTACACCTGCGTCTCTCAATGCACTCTGACCCCCTCAAGACCTGCTCATCTCAATACCTTCACTGGCCCATCACTTGTACCAGTGCTGTGCATGGTTTGCTGAGTGACAGTGAGAGTAGAGTACAGGAGAGGAGAAAGGGTTAGGATGTTCTGTCCATGTGACATTATTAGAAGGACTTTCTCTGCTGATGCACATGTTTTTTGCACATTCTCTCTCTCTCTCTCTCTCTCTCTCTCTCTTTACTGCAGTCTTTAAGTGAGAAATCATCCCTATAAGATTCCATCAAGGCTCCATCAAGGCTCATGAGTCAGGGTTGCTCTAGAGTCTAAGTCTATGATGTTGACCAGCGATTCATTGAGGCCAGTTCCTAAGAGGGAGACATTTCCTCTTTCTGTTTCATTCACCAGTGTATGTGACCACATCACTGAAGGGGTACCCTGCTCAGTCTCAGCCTGCACAAAGCTAGCAAAGCTTGTTGACTTTCCAAATCATGATCCATAAAATGGGAATTATTTGTTAAGTCGAACACAATGCCCAGCATTCCCAAGTGCAAATTCCTGATCATTATCCTAAAGTTTTTTTTTTTTAAATACAGGTTTATTAGGTACAAGCAGAACAGAGAAAGAGGCACCTGTATAGATACAGGTGGGAAGTCTTGGGAACCAAACTGCCTATTAAAATTCCAAATAAACAGGTGATGTTTCTCATCACTAACATACGCTGAAGGTTTATTATCCTCCATACTGTTATAAAGGCTTTAGGCATATGACCTCATTCAATCCTAAGATATAAATTTTATTCCCATAATACAGGCCAGTATTCACAAAGTTAAGGGGCTTGTGAGTCTGTGTCAAAGGTGGGATACAAACCCGTTTGTCTGACTCCTGGACCCTAGATTTGGACCGAAGTTATATTTTTGCTTTTCATTAATCACTGATATTGTTAAACCTTGCTTTCTCCTGGAAACTCATTTCTCCTATGGGCTTAGCTAAAGCTTTTAGAATGGTTCACTTGGTGCCTTTAATCTAGAGACAAACACCTCTTAAGACTCTGCACAGCCATGGGACTTCTCTCACTGTAGATGGCATAAATGCTCCTTTTACATGCCACCTTTTTACATGCACTCATCTGCTGCCAGTTTCTCCCCTGATAGACTAAAGCAAACCAGGCAGTGAGTGGAGTTGCACCCATTTTACAGAAATAGACACTGAGCTTCCAACTTAATGGAAGTAATTTATTCACCAGCATATTGTTCACAATGGAAATCAGGTTCTGTGTCTTTTACATCCCATGTTCTAGAACATTCTTCTCTGCTGTATGAGTTGCTGATCACAATCTATTTTCTATTAGACTGCTTTTCACATGAGAATTTGACACTGCTAAACCAAATTTAAATACATTTATTGAATGAGCAGATATTGAACTATTTATATGTTCTCATTGCCACATGTCTCATAAGAGAAGAAGAACTAATAATACAGAAAAAGAAAACCCTAGATACTTCTCAAGTAGTAGCTCCTGAGGGAATATGCTGAAAATGATTTTTTCCACTTTTTTATTAGTACTTTATAAAATTCATGTAGTACATATTCCTTTGCTTCATTGTATCCATTTTGTTTTCTTTTCAGAAGGTAGAAGATAAAAAGCAGAATATCTTATTTATTTCAGGAATTCTCAGAGAAGGAAACCATTTATGCTCATTTTGTTCATCAAAATGTTTTATTTTCTCTTCTTTAATTTTATTATCATCTTGGCTTAGAACAAAAGGTACCCCCAAATTACTGAATGTTGGGACTTGATAGAGAGCCTTTCTAGTTCTCATGTAGTTTTATATCACACTCTCCCCTTCAGACACTTCGGACACAGTTACTTCAGTAGCTGTACCCAGGGGTATATTCAATATGACAAATTTTCATCTCTTTCTCTTAGTCCTCAGTTGCATAGCCTTCGACTAGATCTCATTTCAGCATGTAGCAGGAAGAACATCAGGGCGGATCGCTCTTATTCCTAAATTATTTATTCCTAAATAAACTGCTCTCAGCTCTGTTTTCTCATCTGTAACGTGGGTGGGTTGAGTGCAAGGATGTGACACGCTAGCTCCCTGCCAGCTGCCTGGCTCCCATGCCCAGTCTGAATTTAACTGGGAACATGTACCTTCCAAAATGGTGCTGCAGACAAACATGAAAGTCTCACCAGCCCGAGGCTCACTTTGGAATATCGTTTAAGAACTAGCACTGGCTTCAGGGGGCTCATTATACCTTGTGGCAAATCCCGAGCCATCACTCTTGCAGCCAGGCTTCTCCCTTCTGCCTCTGTCCTCTCAGCTGAGCCTTTGGGGGGGCACAGGACCTCCTTTTCTAGGATGCACCCAAACTTAGCTTCAGACCAAACAATGCCCTCAGACAAAAAGGGTCTTTCCACAATTTCATTTTCTCCGCCGAGTTAAAAGAGAGCAGCAATCTTGGCTGCACTACAAAGGTGCAGTTAATTGCTGGATGAACTTCTGAGTTCAAATAAGGTGCTTTTATTGAAGCGTGGACAAAAAAAATCATAAAGGCTACAATTAGAGCCGGTTGCCCTGAGAAGGTTCCTTTTCCTCTTTCCTTCCCTTTTTCTCTCTCAGGAGATGAAAGGAAGCATCACGGAGCCTCTCGGGAGGGTGGTCAGTCCTGCTCTCTCTTGGCCTGCCTGGCAACGATGAGTCATTTTGAGCTGGTCACCATCTCGTTAGGTAGCCCCATGGAAACAAGGAGCAAACCCTGGCTGCTTCCTGCAGCAAGAATCAGGCCTGAACCTTCAGACCTGTGGTCCCATTTTTGTGGGGCTATACAAGGGCCATGGAGCATGTGCGTCCCATTTGCTTGTCAATCACATTCAGTGGGGACAGACAGGACTTGGGTAGAGGCTCTTTGGAGCTCCTACTGTCTAAAGTAGTGGTTAGTAGTGACTCTTGAGGGGTCAGGTTTGGGCTTCTAGATCCATCCATCCATCCATCCATCCATCCATCCATCCATCCATCCATCCATCCATCCATCCATCCATCCATCCATCCATCCATCCATCCATCCACTGATCTATCCATTGATCCATCCATTCATCGATCCATTGATCCACCCATCGATTCATCTGTCCATCAATCCATCGATCGATCAATCCATCCATCCATCCACCCACCAATCTCCAATCTATCCATCTATCCATTGATCCATCTATCCATTGATCCATCGATCCATCGATCGATCGATCCATCCATCCATCCATCCATCCATCCATCCATCCATCCATCCATCCATCCACTATGATGTTTATTGAGGTTCATAAACGAATGTCAGCAACACATCTGGAGTGGTACCTGGTAATTGTGTGCCCCTGGGCCCAAGTAGAGGCAAGTGGGGACTTTGCTGGTCAGAGCTGCCTGGCTCACCAATTACAACTCTCTATGCACGAAGATAAGACTCACTTGGAGGGTCCTTTAGGTCTAGTGTGAACCACAGTCCAGAAAGATCCACATTCATAAGAGCAGCGAGACCGCGCATCTCTGATTTTGCACCAGTGTGGTTACAAGTCCCTGAAGATGATTTATGGGTGGAGGAAGAATGTTCCAGGGTGCTTATCATGGGCAGGCAAGCAGGAAGGCAGGAAGCCAGAGAAGAGTTCCTGTCACTGTGTTCTCAGTGCTGCCCTTGATCATAGATCCCATTGTTTGCCTCTTTCCTCCTCCTCCCAGCCTCCTCCCACCAGGCTCTAATTACAGCCTTTAATGATTCAACCAATTAAAGCTCGCGGTTCAACTTATAGAGAAACGGATGAGAAATTAGAGGCAGGCAGCACACTTCGATGTGGATGCTCGTCTCCCAAGGTTACACACCTCTATTAAGCCAGTCGGCGATTTGAAAAGCAATGTAATGGGCGATGCTAATAAAGTCAGCACAGGGACATTTTCAGCTGCTCCCAGTGAATCCACCAGAGGACAAGATATGAACAGCGAAGGTATAGCTATGAAATCAGGGCCGAGTATTTGCCCCCCCTGAAAGCTGCAGTTGCCAGCCCCATTTCTTAGTTAATGTGAAATGTAATAATTGCTTTGTCAGGGTTGGGGAGAAGGGAGAGTGTTCTCTCCACCCTCCTGCCTCCCTTGGAATGAGAGCAACATGCGACTGGTGTCTGGCTGCCATGCACTGGGAGATGAGCCGTTTGCTCTCAGAAGCAGTGTGACCCTGCTGGGGAGCCTAGGGAGGTGGGAAGGAGTCTGATGAAGCAGGGGTTTTGAGCATAATGGGGCCACAGGGGACACTCGATTCTCGCCAGGAGGGGAGAGTGAGGCACTGCACAGGTGTAGATGATCTTGGGTGACTGGCATCTTTTCCACGGGCATCTGCCCTGCCCACACTCTCAGTTACCTGCACCCTGGCTGCCCCTGTTCCCTGACCCCGTCCTGCATTCTGTGCCTTGTCGTTTTCCCAGGGCAGCCACCATTAGCTTTTGCCTGCCTCCTCACCTGCACACTTGATCCCTGTATGGTGTGCCAGGCACCAAAAAAGCTGCAAGCACAGGGCACAGTCCACCCTGAAGGCCATGGAGTCTGAGTGGGAAGAGACTGACCTGCAGGTGAAGTGGGCCACTGGTCCCAACCTGGCAGGTCAAGGGAAGGTTGAACAAGCAGAATTCTGGGTACAGTGCCATCTTAGCAAATGGGGGGGAAGAATGACAGGCAGAGGCCTTAACAAGGGCAAGTATACAGACTACTTAGGGACCACCAGTAGCTGGGTACTACTGAAGAGAAAAAGCAAGGAGTGTGGCCCCAAGTCAGACTGGAGTGGTAGTTGGGGCCCCGACAGCAAAGCCTGCCAGCCAGTTAAACTTGAACTTGGACTTCATCTGTTTTGTGACAGCAGCAGTGAATGACCCAGCAATCCACGGATTTCTGAGCAGTTCACTCCTGACAGCTCATGTGCATGTGCCATCGAGATGGAGAGATGGCTTTACTGTTCTCTCAAATCTGCAGAGCAGAGGGCACAGGGCGCTATCTGTGCTCTCATCATCCATCAGTAACAGGGGTTTAAATTACCTGCTCTTCTGACTCTAGTCAACTGCCACCCCTACTAAATTATCCTCCTTCCTCCTGCAATGGGGCTGGGCACACTCTGTGCAGAGCTTACAGTTCCTAGCAAGGAGTTTTGCACATGGGGGACATTCAAGTCACATCATGGATGCATTTGACATGTGATAACATAGAAAGAATACACACACCCTAAGGCTTAACGGAAAGCTGATTCTCAGCACCTTTTCTCTTATGCTTTGCTTCTGTTTCTGATGGATTCTGGGTCTGTTTTCCTTTGTTGCTGCTGTTGTGCCTTTTCTCCTATTTGCTGATAACTTTCCTTAGATTCTAGTTCTGCATTAAAGCTACTGCACAGTGATACATTCTCCCCACATGCTCATTGTGTTTTATCTCCTCTCAATGCAGGGGTGAAGGATCTTTAGGAAACTTAGCGATCTCCTGAATTCTTTCCAAGGGGTGTTTGCACTCTCTTCAGATGCCACCCAAGGCAGACATCTCTGTACTCTCTGGAGACCCTCATTCTAGGTGGAGAAAATCTCCAAGCTCTGGAAAGAACTGCATTTCTGAGCTGAAATCTCCTTCCCCGGGCCCTCATCCCTTCATCCCTGCACTCATCAAACCCAAAGTTATTGACACCCATGTGTCTTCAGAGCCACCCAGACCCCTGTCTTCTCTCCAGCCCTCAACTGCTTTTCTCCCGGATGTGCTATGTCTTTTTACTCTTATTTCTTCACAGACTACAAAGACCTTTTGCAAACCTCCTCCAGGTTGCTGGAATCTGGCATTGGAGACACCCGAGGAGGAAGACTCCCCACATGTCGCTCCACACACCCCAAGTTGTGTTAATTGGCAATCGGGCACCGTCTGTCATGTCTTCTTGCTTAATTAAATCCACATTTGTTTTGAGTGTTCCTTTCACTCTGCTATTTTTTATGCATGAGAGGATAAAAACAAATGAAGAAAACATTTTATAGTTAAATTAGCTTGAGAGAAATAGACCTGAAGTATATAACTCTTTGTTGTTCAGAGAGCTTTTTCTTTCCATGGATCTGTTGTCCGATGTATATTGGTTACCAGTTACCAGCCTCAACTATCTACCAGAGTTTAGCCTTGGCCTTCGATGGGTATTTCTAGTACCTTCCTGTAGAATCTTCTTGTTTTCTAATTCAAGAAATGACAATAGTGCTTTAGATGCCTATAAAACTTCATCTCTTCTCAAGATCCTTTTATTCCCCCGCTCAATGCATTGGAAGTCTGGCTGAATGATTGTACTTTTCCTTCTCCCTTTTACTGCCCATGCTAGTGTTTGGCAGTTACCTTCCTGTGACTTGAATGAGATTATGAGCTTAGGTCAATTTCAGTCACCGTGTGAATTGTACTGTTCATTTTCAAGGAGATGTTTATCATCATGTTACCCACAAGCTTAACTATTGACTGGTAAAAATAAAATTGCATCAACTCTTCCTTGCTACAATGAGGGTTTAGTAGAGAAAAGAACTCTTTTATATACTATAAAGTATAACATTTTAAATTCATTTCTATAGGACTTATGGGGTATGAAGAAAGATGACTATTTCCTGACTCTGTAGGTGAGCTGGGGATGGGGGATGGCTGAATGGGAACTACTAATTTAGACACTGTAAAATCCATCTAGTAGTAACAAGCCCTTACCTGTATTGATGGCTATTCCATAGGCAACCAGTTTGTGGAATTGGAGGGTTTTGTCCAAGTGTCTCTTCCAGGATCCTCTGCAGCACTAGAGAGCAGAAATAAGTCACTCAGAAAAAAGTCACAATCATGACAACATTGTGAGAGTGAGGGAACCAGGACCCAGGATCTGCCTCTGAGGTTCTGGAGCAGGCCTATACCATGCAAAACTCAGCGGTTTTTGCACCCGGACAGGTCAAACCTGCTACCTCTGACTTGATGACATTTTATCTCAATACAAGTGATTAGTAGATCCCTGGCTCCACATTGCAACAAAAGCACAAAGCCACTGATACCCACACTTCAACTATAAATGATTACTTATTGCACAAAGAAAGGTATTGCATATCTACATCTATCTACACCTGAATAGTCACACAGTTATGATTATATAACTGTCATTTTCTCTTGTGAGTTTCTTATAAGTTGTTGCGTTTCTGATAAGAATTATATAGTTCCATAAACTTATTGAGTTTCTTAGAAGAGTTATTTCTTATAAGAATTCAGTGAGTTTTTCTATTCAGCAAGGAAAAACTAAACAGCAATAGAGTGGAATCAAAATAACAAGCCCTGTTCTGTCTCGGAGGGACTTGTATCTGCATGGCAAAATCTCTGTATCTGCTCGCTGGGCCTGAGAACTAGGAAGATGTTTCTTAATTGTCATTTGTCTCAGCTGCTGTCTCCTTTCAATCAGAAACATTAATAGTTCAAGCTGTTATACATCCATCTTCCCGAGGCAGGTCAATTTTATTAGCCCTGCTTTTCAGATGGAGCAAATGTATCAGGGGAAGGTTGAGCAATGAGTCTAAGGTCATGGAGGGAGTCAATAGTGAAAGGAAAAATCAAATCAGAGGCACTGATTTCTGATTTGCAGTTTGAGCCATTGTGGTCTCTCTTATAGAGAAACACATCTGAATTTGAACAGAAATATTAGAAGTGATAGTGAAAGCACATCTCTGTTTTCAGTGGCACTTACAGTCATAGTCAGAACAACCGAATTCCTTTAAGTAAATTACTACTTACCATACTCGACCCTCTTATGAATGAAATAAAGTTTCGGCTGATTGGTAGGAGAATCAGCATGCAGTTGAAGTTCAGGCACATGGCAGATGCTCGAGCCCAAGCTAGTGTTGACTGTTCATAGAAAGACAATAGAAAGATATACAATGAAAATTAAGAAACTGGGGAAAATAGAATGTATCTTTGCTTTTTGAAATGATAATACATGGCTGCCCACTCTACTTACACCCAGAATAACTCGTGTGTAGAAGAATGACTCTTGTTCTTCATACCAATAGAACGTGTCGATAAACAGATATAAATTCACTCCCAGCCATGAGAGCTAGAAGAGAATGAAAAGAGAAACAATCAATACTGCCTTCTACCTTTTCTTCTATTCAAAGTCACTGGGGGTTCGTTCTTCTGTTAAAGTGAAATGAAGAGCTTCCCATTAATCAGAATTACTCCATATACTTATTTCTCACAGGTTAGTTTTTTACCATTGATTATAGAGGTGAAAAATTATTAACTTTAAAAAGATTTTAAACACATATGGGCATACTTTCAGGAATTTAATGAAAAGTTCAAAACCTTCTTAATCAACGTTGCTATAATGTTTTAAATCAAGGGTGTCTAGAAGGAGGAAATCTTTAAAAGATTTCCAGAAAGTACACTAGAAAAAATGTTAATTTCATAGTCTAATTCAAAGACTTCATTTGATTTAGAGAAACATTCATACATTATGCAAAAACAAACTACTTGACTTTAGAAATAATTAAAAATGAGCTCAATCGGAAAACAGCTTTACATGATTCTGTAAGGGTAAATTAAATATACCTACTGAATGTTTTCTAACAAGTTATAGGCTTTTAACCAAAGGAATACTTTCAGCTATTAGCATTCCTATACAACTTAATCTAAAAAAATCAAAGACTATTCAATATATAGGCAGTTAAAGTTGAATAACAAATAGGATACTCACTGCTAATATGACAGAGAGACTCTCATTCAAAATCCAGCACCTCATCATGACAGCTTTGCTCGTTTTGCAAAGATGTGCCTGAAGAGTCTATCGTTAGGAAGGATTTCCCTGCTAAATTATTTTGTCTTTCTGTCTCCGGAAGCACCTACTGGGAGCAGCTCTCTAGGAATTTCTAATTAAGGACTTCTTGCCAAAGGCACATCTCCAAACTGACATGCCGCATGACCTGGAGAACACAATGCAAGTCTATGACTCCTTTCTTCAAAGATTTCATAAGATAAAAAAGCCCATTTTATTAAAGTATCTTTGTGTACTTTATACTTCATTCATTTTCTACATGATTGCCGTCAAGATGGTAATAAGTCTTCATGTAAATTTGAGAAATTAGCTAGCTGTTGATGGTTCAATGCTGCAAAACACTCCATTTGAGTTTTCTCTACTTTTTTTGGTCGTTGTTTACTGCCTTATCAAAAAAGCCTTTTTCTAGAAAATAGACTATTATGGAGAGTAGTGAACTTAACAATCCTTTGGAAGTTGATGAAAATAAAAGAAGATCCTTAAAAAAACTCACAAAAGGAGAACTTTCAAAAATCTAAAAGTGTGATGATAAAGAACAAAGTGATTATTTTTCTGAGATGAGTGGAATAAATGATACTTTTGCCAAATCCCATTTGGTGCACCACTAGCTTAGTACAGTGATCCTCTTGTAACTGGCAATCCCAGGAGTGGCTGTATGTGAATTTTCCCTTAGATTTCCAGAGAATGCATTTCAGTAAGATCCCTCTGATAGGAGAAGTTGTCCCAACTGAAGCAGTTTTCTGGCTAGTTCTGCCTCAAGTATTTCATCCAATGATTGCAATGAAAATAGAAGGGGATGGGGATCATCTGAATAATGCCCAAGTTTTCTGTGATTCCATCTGGGGGAGGGGAGGCTAATGCTAAAAGAATTTAGAACACCTGGTATGAATAATTGTGAGCTTTCATAAACCTAAACAATAATGATGATCATCATCATCAAGAATTCAGACATTAGGTTAGAAGCTTTTGAACACTGTCCAATCAAAACATATTCACTCTTTGTGGGAGGTATCGTCAGCCCCATTGCACAGATGTGGAAATGGGTCCAAATGAAGTGACTTGCAGGACAAGCAGTTGAGACTTGATTTCAAGTCTCTCAGACTTCATCATCACTATTAACGACTACTATCTACTGCGTTCTTTCTGAAACGCTAATCCATGCACTTGTATATCAATAAATTAACTACATATTAACTTAATCTTATAATTGAAAATATTGAACTTTATTAATTACAAATAAATGTGTCATTATATGTGATTAAGTATATTATCTATTTCAACCTGATGCCAATGAATGTAGAAAAATGAATATTATCCCACTCTATGAATTGCACTTTTAATTTTAAATATAAAAAGATGTCTGGGAATTTGGGGACCTTGCAGACACCAGTGAGAGTTTGCTTTGCCCAGGATGCACTAATTCCTAGTGCTAGCAAAAACTTGGATAAGAACACACCTTTAACGTGCAGATCAGTCAGCCCAGAACCCTATCCTTAACCACCTACCTGTCAAACTCTCCTACACAACTCTGTATTCTTTCTTTCCAAGTCTTTCCAGGGTCAGGTACCATTGTCAGGATTATCCCTCCCATCACAGTCTATTAAAGTTATCCACATGGCTGAGACAAAGAATTGCTTGAGTCCTTGGGTTCAAGACCCACCTGGGGCAACATAACACAACCTAGTCTCAAAAAATAGCTGGGTGTGGTAGTGCACACCTGTAATGCCAGTTATGTGGGAGGATGAGGCTAGGGATTGCTGAGTCTGCGGTTCCCCCAGCGACATAGTGAGACCCAGTCTCAAAAAAGATAACAAGCAAACCCACATGATCCAATCTTAAGCTCACTTACGTGTTTCCTCTGTATTGCTCATTCTTTGCTGGGAAAGAAGAGTCCGACCCTTGCTGGTCCTCTTTCTTCTATCTCCAGGTTGACCCTTCCTTAGGGACCCCAAATGATGGGATGTGCCCCTCCATTTGGGAGTTGTAATAAACTCATCTTTCAAGGCAGATGACATCATGTCTCATCTAACCATCTTTGAGTGAAACAGCTACCTGGTATATTCTCAAGTTCCTGTACTTCTAAACATCTTGAACTTTGACATCATAGGCTAAACGTTTTGAGGAGTAGAGCATTCTATTTGTCAATCAACCCTCTGGGTACTTCCTTTGAGCCTCAGTTTCCACACTTGTTTAATAGGAATTGTTATAATATAGTAATACTGCATCAGATACTGCATCAAGCCAACCTTGTTCTTTATTCAATTCCCTTTCTCCTAACACACATGCACACAACACACACATTCATGCCCACACTCACACACACACACTCGTGAGATTTTGCTGCTTTGGGAGAAGTCTTAGATCTACCAGTATGAAGTTAGAGAACTTGCTTCTCTATAGAAAAAGAAATCATTTCCCAGGAATTTTCCTTTCTATAAACATACAGGAAAGTACAGGTATTTTGACAGCATTAACCTGAGGTTAGGGTGCACTTAGTGAAATAGTTTCAGTAGCTTCTTTAACACTGAGTAATATAAAGATGTAAAATATTCATATTTATTTCCTTAAGCCAAAAATCTTCCATGATGAAATGATTTGTTATTTGTGAAGTGCCTAGGATTTGCATATCTTAGAGGTCTTATTCAGTTGGGTTATAAAAATTAATTCAGAGAGAATACCTCAGGAATTTTATACCATCTTGTCTATTTTAGATTCAATGAGTGTGAGGAAGAGTTGGAATTTTCTAGCTCTCTGCACTCTACACACAGTGTTACTGAGAGACATATATTGTGAATAATAATGTGTGGTCACATTTTGGGGGGGTTAATTGCTTAGAATATTTCCAGTTGTACAGTAAAAAATTATAATTGAAAATTTCAGGTTTAAAAGTACATCTTTGCAGACTCCATTCTTATTTTTAAAATGTGATGTGTTTATGCCTCATTTTGAATATGTGAATAGACTTTGTGTTAAAGTGCAGCTACTATTCATTTTAGTATACAAAATAGTTTCTATTAGTATTATGAAACACAGTGCTATATGGTACTATAAAATAGTATTCTAACTCATGACCTCATCTCAACATTTTTTTGGTAGGTTTGACATTTTCAAGAACTTGCTATTTTTATTAGTTTACTCATGAAAAATATCACATTTGAACTTCAGATATATTTGAATTCAGAGTTCAACATTTTGCACAACTGAGGTCTGTAAATTTTCCCCTTGAACTTTCTGTTTTTGCATTTAAGAATAACCTGATGTCAACACTGCTTTGTTTTTATAATATTAAGTTAGACTCTAGATATCATTTCTTACATCACCCACCCAAGTCCAACAGTTCCCTCTCTGGGCTCCTTTCCAGAAGCTCCCACTTTTTATAAAAAGTCGTGATTGATCTCATTATTTTTCTTGATCTAAGTTTGGGACTCTTCCTCATGCCCCAGATTTCTGACTCAGTTTGTCCTTCAGGGCAGGAATCTGCACAGTAGCCAGGTTATTGGAGTTGCATCTAAGGAAAAAGGAAATTGTAGTAAATCTGCAAAAATGATCTAAATGCTCAGAATTTCATCTATTTCTACCTATCTGTTTTCACTGACAGTAGGAAGTGCTTGTTTCATTTCTCAAAATGTTTTTGGCAAAGTAACTTAAATTTGCATTGCTTCCTTTCTGAGGTAGATATAGTCTTTCTTACTAAATGGATATAGTCATTGGCCCATTCAATCCACTGGAAAGAGTGTGGAGTTTTTGCCTTGTAAAGAAAACCCGTTATGAGCTTTTTTTTTATAGTGGAAAAAGGGAGACAGAATAAATGCATTTACAAGGGCAGGTGAATTGCTGTTTATAGGAACAAAGTTGATTTTGTCCACTCTGCATTTCTGGACTGAATTGGCTCTGTTAGATTTTTCAGTTCTCTTTCACGTCCTAGTAGAACCGTTGACCCAACAAAGGAACACTTTGATCCTCAAGGGGAAGATTGATCATCTAGGTGATCTCACTGCTTCATACTAAAACCTAAGCTCCCCTAGATGTAGCGGAGTTCAGAATATAAAGATAGCATTGCCAAATTTTCCTCTTCTGAACATTAGACATGCTTTAAATTTTTTTCCTAATCATCTAAGTGTTAAAATGAAACAAGATGAGAAAAATAAAGAAAAAAATGCAAACATGTAATGTGTCACCTTGCTATTTTGAGTTATTTTGTTGTAATTTTATTAGTTGCATCATCTAAAAATAGATTATTTCTATTTTTAAAAGAATAAAGCACCACCAATATCTAATCTGTTGCTGAATTACACACATTGGTATTTCAGGAAATGTTATGCTCTCTGAGTACCATTTTAAAAGTGACATATATCGCAAATATACCTGATAGCATTCAAGCTTCCTTCATTTAGTCAAACTGCATTATATCAAATGAATATTTACTGAGACTCCTGTATGGATCATACTGTGCTTGGCACTCTGGGTATTGGAAGTCTGGATTCTCTCATCTAGAAGCTTTTAATGCAATCAAGGCAACAGGTACATGCACAGTGACTAAGGAATCTTTTCCAGATGAGGCCCCCAGGTCATATCCCCTGAGGCAGCTGAAGTCCAGAGATTCAGATGAGGGGTTTACTCTGGGGAGAATTCCTCTGAGAAGGTGAAATGAATTGTGCTGTTTTCAAAAATCACATAGTGTGAAGAAGTTAGCGGAAAATAGGGTTGAATTTCTGTGTTTTTCAAAGGATCACATGAACATGATCACATCAAAGAGCAAGCAAAAAATACTCCTGCCTCCAGCCCTGTGCTCTGTTGCTTCTGGTTAGCTCTGCCAAGTCCAAGGGTTTCGACGATGGAATCCAGGCCCACTACCTTGCCTCCACCTTCCTTACTGCTCTCTTGAATTTTCTTTTCTTTTGGGGGGACTTATTCGAAATAGGTGATGCCTAGAATGAGACTGATAAACTCGACCTCCATTGAAAACTATGATTCCAGAATCACATCCACGTGCTCCTGGCTGACTCCATCCACTTCATCAAATATTCATTGGCCAAGAGCCTCTGCCTTCAAAACGTCCCACTAGGACTGTGTTGAATGAGTCCACGGAGATAAAGCTTACTCAGCTTGTAAATGACCGTGAGCTGGATGACTTAAGATTATAGATGCTGATATTCTCAGAGTTCAGGAGCCTAGAAAGTCAGAATGTGGTGGCTGTCAGAACTGGTTCCTTGTGGACATCACAGGACGTTCTGAACCTTTCTCTTGACTTCTTTGCCTTCTTTACGGTTTACAGTTTATCACTCTCATCTCAGCCTCCACGCTCACATGCTCTTCTCTGTGAGTCTGCCTCTTACCCTAACACTAATAAGCTCTCCAAGACCCTTTGGCATCTGAGAGCTGCTCCTTGTAAGGGAAAGATGTGGGTTTCCCTGAGCACTGGAGTTCAAAAGTCAGTCATGTGACTCCACCATCATTTCTTACCCCAAACTAAGTGACACTGTTCACTTTCCTGGGTTTCCAGCTCTAACCTTCTGGTTCAGGAATCCGGTGAAAGCCAGAACAATGCAGCTTTTTAGATGTTGTGATGCTGTTTGTGTGTGCGCACGGTGGGATGTAGTGACTATGGAGCAATACACACAGAACCAATCACAGTTCTCTTTTTTGTGACCCATAAGACAGTTCGGTGCTAAGACCTGCACTGCCAGGGTGGTCACCCAGTCGAGGGTTTTCCTTAAGGCTGAAAACTGAGAGGGAAGGTTTCTGTTCTCAGCAGTGATGCATCTCGCTTCTGAGTTCAGGGGGATTTCAAGTGGAAGAAGGCTAGTCTAGAAATCCTTTCTTTGCATAGCCAAGCTGTTCATCTCTCAAAAGTCAAAGTGGATGCCAGAATTCCATAGATCTCATTTTTCAAGATGAACATTCATATTTGAACATATTTCAAGCCAGATGGTTTACAGTTCATGTATTTGTTGCCGTTTTCCTGCCACAACAGCTAAATATTGAAGACACATATTTGTGATGATGAGAGCACTTTCGAGCCCTGATTCCTGCTGCTTCTTTGCACTGCAGGAGTCCTGAGTCTGGGGCCCAGGGGATGCAGAGAAGGATGCAGAGGAAGCATCGCATCCATTTGATTGAATAGACAGGGGAAACCTGAAATCACATGACACAAGTGTCCCATAAATAAACATCTCATAGCCACCATGAGTCTTCTGGAAACAACAAAGAAAGTCAGTGAACGTGTGCTAAAATATTCTGTTTTCAGGATCCACTTAGATGAGCTGGAAAGTTGACTTTTAAGCCTTCTGGTGCCTGAGAAGGTAGTTTGCCAAACTCTGGGACTGTTTGAACAGAGTTCAAAAAAGAACAGGAAGATCACAGAGAAACGTTCTTTCTCTCCTTTTTTCATTAAAACAATCAGGTATGAAAATATTAGCGCTCGAGATGCCAGTGTCTCTCGCTGGTTTCGTGCAATCTCTCTTCCAGGATGAAAGGACTTGCTCTTCACTCATCGTTGTGTGTACCCTTTGTTATTAATCTGCTTAACTCTCATTATTTGTGCCCTTTGGATGATTCACCTTTGCTGACAAAGGGCCACAAGGAAGTTGGACCCAAACAACACAAAATGAATGAAGTCAGGAAAACAGAAGAGAGAATTGTGAGCACCCAAAGAAATATGTTTGCTTGGTATCCTGGCGTGATCTCTCTAAATATTCCTTCAACACTAAACGAGGGACTTGTGAAACAGACGCAATTGGTCCAGCTGTCACTGTCAGCAGTGACACAGGGTGTCACTGAAAGCGGGTGGTAAGTGGTGACTGTGTAGTAGTGGTGTGCAGGGTTTCCAACTTTGACTCAATGTCCTGTAGTGGCATATACTTAGGAGCTGAGGGGAGCCTTACGGGCCATGTGGACTGATGTTCTCATTCCACACTTTAAGGACCAAGCAGAGACAAGATTGGAAACTAGGCTTAGTGTTGAGTGAGGGGTGAGAGCTCCTGTGTTCAAGTTCATGGGCAGCCTGTTTATCCCATTGCATCACTCCCTGCATCTGTGTTTTCATATCTTTGCAGACTATAGTGGAGAGAGATGCAAGAATGAACACAAAACCTCTCTGAAGAGTTTCTTCCAGGAGCCTGGGTACTAGATCAGGGGTCTGGAAGAGCTAAGAGGGAGTGATAATCACTCTTGGGCTTCTGGATATTTCTGAAAGGCCTCCCAGAGCTCAATGTTTCATAGATTATGATACTACATCCTCTCAGAGGATGTACATCCTCCCAAGAGGAAAGTAGAATAAGACCTGTCTGATGGATGACAGAGGTGTGGGAGGCCAAGGAGGTCAGTAACTCCTCAGATGTGCTCCTTAGTTAATACTGCAGCTGTGCTGCCAGCCATTGCACCTGAACCTCCATCCTGTGGTCTGCTGTATGACCATACTGCTTCAAAAACCATGTCCAATGCATTTCCCAGGCCGCCATGGCATTTCCCCAATGTGTACCAATGCTTCTGTTTGGGTTGGCAGCCAGACGTTGAGATGTTATTATGAAGCCTGGTGGAACCAATAAAGAAAACTATGATTCCGAATGACAGGTGCCACTGAGTTGTGTTTCTGTCATACGGAAACTGTTCACCGACCCTGGTCTCCCTGCCTCACCAACAACAGTTCTGAAAGAAGGAAAAGGAGGCAACAGACAAGGGCCAAGCTCCTGCATATCCGCTCCTGGGGTTGCAGCTGTGTCACCTCATGAGCCCCGATGCACACCTACCAAATAAACACAGAAATGAAGAGGCCTTAAACCATCTAAGACACTTACGAAGATAAAACCCAAGGAGTCAACATTCTTTTCCCAAGGAATGAAACTTTCTCATTTTAAGAACTAAACGAAATCTCTCACCCAACCATTCTTTTATTTTCAAATGAAAACTATATCTGTGTACATGGCTAATTAATAGAGTTTATTATGACAAAAATAATTTCCTTTAACTTTGTAGACAGCACCTCATTTTAGAGTAAGCTGCTAATACTTATAACCATATGATTTCAAAATCAGTGAAGCTTGAAAAATGATTGTTTCTGACACTCCACATGATCAAAGCAACCCCAATTAGAATATTATATTAACCAAGCTACAAAATAGTATTACAATTTCTAACCTTCCTGAACTGCAATTAGTCATCTAACTATGTATCCACATTTATTTGATATATTTGCATAGTTAATTAATTATGATTTATTTAAAAGTATTCCATTTGTAACTCTTTGCCTCCTTAGCCACAAATCAGATTGGCAAGGGGTAACTGTAATTTTTATTATCTTTTCTGATTGTATTAAGACATGCTTAAAACAGAACAGGAGAAAATGCTGAAAATATGAGAATCTTTCTTAAAAATCAAACTTTTTTATTACTTATATAACTTTTTTAAATTGCACACACAATATAGACACACGCACACATATACATATATATTGCATCATTATCTACCCCAAGGTTCTCCCATTACCTTATCATTTGTGAACCATTTTAGTCTCTTGTGCCCTCCCTCTCCCCCTCCCCTAATTTTATCCTCCTCCCCCTCTCTTGCTTTATGCTTCAGTTCTGCTGACAGTTTTAAATTTTTCTTGTGTGTTTGTTTGTGTTCCCTGTAGCCCTCATATAAGTGAGACCATCCAATATTTCTCTTTTTCTTTCTGGCCTATTTCTGCACACATGATTCTTCTAATTCCATCCATGTTGCTGCAAATGACCTAAGTTTGTCTTTGATTGATGAATAATATTCCATTGTGTACATAGACCATATCTTTTTCAGCCATTCATCAATTTTAGGGCAATTAGGCTGTTTCCATATCTTGGCAATTATAGACAGGTTTACAATAAACATCCAGGTATAGGTGTCTTTTTGAATTAGTGTTTTTGTGCCCTTTGAATAGATTCCCAGAAATAGGATTGCTGGATTGAATGGTAGTTTCATTTTCAGTAGCTTGAGGGTCCTCCATACAGCTTTCCATAGTGGCTGGACCAGTTTGTACTCCCATTAACAGTGTTAAGAGCATCCCCTTTCCTCCACATTCCACACCAGCACTTGCTGTTGCCATTTTTTTTAAATATGTGCCATTCTTACTGGTGTGCGATGGTATCTAAGTGTGGTTCTGATTTGCATTTCCCTGATTATTAGTGTGAAAAATCAGACTTTTTAAGGAAATATGGGGATGTCCGTTTGGTCGGATAATATGCATGTGAAGAGGGGGGATCCTATGTTCAGAATCATACAAAGTGCTGTACACCTATGGTATCTTAATTAAAAATAAAACTCTTAAAAATAGCAGCAGACTTAAAAACAGAGCCGAGCTTACATGAACGCGAGATGTTTGAGAAGTTCTTGTTGAGAAGTCCTGATGTGTCTTTCAGAACAACTTTTGACTAAACAATCAACTAGGAGCGAGCACCTGAACCCCAAAACCATGTTTAGTGCTCCTCCTACCCTGAGAACAAGCACCCTGAGAACAAGCACTTTAACTTGAAGGATTTATCAGGCTTCAGTGTATTGACACATCAGTTAAAGTCATATGATCTAGAAGAAATCATGCCAAATAGAATTCTCGTTGAATCCTGAGAATTTAAGATTAAAATATTATAGGAAATAGATCAAAGATTTTTATAGACCTTTTGAAACCAGTCCCAGCAATTAAACTTAAAATGAATGTATGTAACTGGTGTGTCTGAGAGCTTCAGTCGATTCTTGAGATATTTATGAATATAAAAATGTCTGGATGAGGAACATTTCCAAATTTCATTTGAACTCTGGATGGCGTAAACATATTTGAACAAGCTTAATTTCTGAAACTTCGGATCAAGAACAAGGCCTTTTGCAGATGCAGGGAAGGTCATGGCTACTTCAAGGATATAGAAGTAGCTGTTAAATTATTGTCACATATTAAGAAATGCACAACCAGATTTTTGGACAAAACCAGAAAATTCCAGGTGACCAAATAAGAGGATGCACATAGCAAAAGTAGGGGAGGGACCTCTATGATGGAAAATCACCTTCAGATCTGTAGGTTGGGAAGATGTCCCAGGTTTTCCACCAATGGAGAAGTTGTTAAGTCACTGCCGGGAGATCTGGAGGAACAGAAGACTCTGTGAGCTTGCAAGATGCATCTCATACTACGGGCAGAAACAGAATCACCTTGAGATCTGTAACCATGAACTGCAAAGTGATGATGTAAGAGCCACAAATTATGTAAAAGTGAGTCACAACCAATGAAATCTTAGGGGTTTGACATAGGAAGTGAAAATGTCCATGATAGCTAGGATTCTACTATGCAGCTTCCCTTATGAATGAATCCTTATCTGTAGAAGCCAGGCAAAAAGAACTAAAATTTACTTTTGGTGGTACTGTTATTCGAAAACTGCTGGTGTTTCAGAGGATGAAGACAAGGAATATTTGTACTGGTGTCTTTTGAGAACCAAGGCTTCAAAAATGGGTGAAATAATGGTGTAAGATGTAAGATCATTGAGACTAAGTCAAAACTCTATAAATACGAATTGAATTGAGGGTACCAGTATAAAGTCATGATACCTATTTATTTAAGAGATTATTTTCTAATTATATAGTTTAAAAAGCCCTAGGCAAAATAGAACAACTGAGGAGTGATCAGCCGTGATCATCTTTGGTTTGCTAGTGGTTTCTAAATTTTCCTTCCCAATAAAATAAACCACAAGTCCAAATACAAAGTAGAGAATTTTATAAAGAACATCTTGTCCTACTAGGAAGCAAGGAATGTCTTGAAGACTTAAGATTTGAAAGTCAACTGAAGAAATGTCCACTGATTGGAGATAGGATAATTTGATGATTAGCAAATTTAACAACATATCAAATATGTTTAAATGCAGATGTTCATAAAGACACTAAATAAAGACACCTCAGTTGACACCTTTGGAAGTTATTGGAGGTCAATTCATTATTAGAAATCTGAGAAGTGATGGAAAGCAACAAATATTTTTATATTTTATCTTATTTTTGTTTGAACTATACCTGCAGCAATCAAATAATTGAAGAAGAGAAAAAAAACCTCTTTTTTAGAAGCATAGATTTCAAACTTATGACTGCCCAAGGGATAATAAAATCTTAAAATGATCATTTTGTAATCTTTAACATTGATTTCAGTTGGAGTGGATCAAGGCAATTTTTATCACTGGTTACTAAGATAAAAAAAAAAATTAACCAGACATTACACAAGTTTTCATGACCTAGAACATTAGGGAGCATTTTTACCAGACAAAATAGAAAATCCTTACTTAATCAAGATTCTAATCTAATCAATAATTTTCAAGAAATACAAGAGTATTTAAAATAATATTTTGGATGTGTTTAGCAAATTCTAGACTAAGATGTTCTCTAGGATAACATATTCCCTTTTTTAGAAACAGCTGGACTGAAGTTGGAGGAAATCTACAGTTCAAAGGAAACATAAGAGATGTTAATCACTTACAGTGTGTGGACCTTAATAAAAACCTGACTGGAAAATGAATTTTAAAAATTATTAAAAAATGAAACAGAAAAATAAATTAAACACTAAGTCTAGTGATATGAAATGACTTTAAAAAATTCCTCAGATATGAGTACACTATTGCTTTTGCTCTATTTTTAGGAGTCTTTATGTTTCAGAGCTCCATACTGAAATACCTATGGATGCAATGATTTCATGTGTGAGATTTATTTCAAATTAATTGAGGAGTAGGAGAAAAATAGATATGGTAGCAAATGGATAGAGGTTGATTCAGAGGTTTTCTTTTTTTTGAATCTGGGACAGATACATGGTGACTTATGACATTATTCTCTCTAATATTTCACACAATAAAGAGTTCTAGAAGAAGAAATGAAGACATATAAACAAGTGAGTCTAAAATAGTCACATAATTAAGAGGGAAATGGTCCTTCAGTGAAGGCATGAAGTAATGAAAGGTAAGCAAAACAAAACAATGGTGAGAGAACTAAAGCAACTCACTCACCAGTGCAAGTGTTTAAGTGTATGAATTTCTCATGAATGTGATTGTGCTGAGGTAAGTCAGAAAGTAAAAGACAATAACTGGATAGTTCCACTCACTTGTGAATGTAAATAAGAAAACAAGTGAACACACAAAAAATAACTCCATGGCTCTGTGGAAAATGTCATTGTTACCAGAAGATAAAGGGGGATGAGAGGAGCAGATGGAATGGGGAGTAAGGACACTAGCTCTGGAGATTGGATGGAGGATGAGGAACAGGCACACCAGGGAGTTGCACCCCACCCAAATCACAGTAATGTGAGTCATTGGCACATCAATACAGTGTGCTTTTAAAAATGCACCTATTGCATTTTGAAAAAAAATACATAAAAATAGGATTTTCAAGAAAAATATGAGTTAGTGCAGTGTATTCAAGAAGAAATACAAGACCTGAATAGAATGGGGTGGGGAGGGGGGGAAATTCTTGAGATTACAGTGTTGTTAAATTTATATATAAATAAAAAAAAAACAAAAAAACAAAAAGAATGGTCTTCCATTCATGATTAAAGGAATGAATTGTCAGTGTCCTACCCTATCCTTTTCCTCAAACAGCAATGAAACAATAAGCCCAGAAGATTTTATAAGAAAACTTCATGGAAACATTTGAAGCTAACTCTACCTTCTAGAATCAATTCTGTACTAGTGTAATCTTGGTAATCAAACTAGATAAGAAAGTACAAAGAAAGGAAATTATATCATATTTTTGTTTGGAAACCATATAAAATTCCTAAGTAAATTCAAGCAAATTGAATATTAAAGTGCATAGACAAATTTTTAGGACCAGCTAATGTTTAAGGATTATAAATTTTTTTTTTCAATATTAGACAATCTTTAAATCTTATTCTCTATATTAGTAAACTCATATCCAAAATGTATATGATCATTTCAATAACTGGGGAAAAATCACTCTATAAGTCAGCAGTCTTTTATGACAAAAATTGTTGCTAAATAGGAATATAGGTTGAATCTTTAAGCTAAGAAGAGCATTTATCAAAAAATTATAATTAACCTCACACAACAATAAAGTTTAAAAGCATTTCCATTAATGCACTGTATAAGATGAGAATGCTCATTTCATCATGCAAACTTGTTTTTATTGACCTAACCTACAGGGTAAGATAATAGCTCTACAAGTTGTAGAATTTTAAGGAAAAGAGGTAGAGGGTAGACAGCAAATCTTCATTGACATGCACAACTGACAAAATAATAAAATTGCTTAAAGTTAGAAAAATTACTATATACAAAATTAACATATTCAAGTTAATAGCTTTTTAACCAGAAATAAATTTAAGAGATGAAGAGTTAGATTCTCAAGGTAAAAACTACACATTTTGTTGAAGAACATTAAATTAGCTTGAAGTGATTAAAAACAATACCATTTTCATGAATGGGGAGATTTAGAATAACGAAGATTCTATTCCCCACAACTCCAAACAACTTTTACATTTAATGAAATTTCCACTCAAATCCTACTAGTACATTGTGGAGTTTGGGGAAAGGATTTAAAAATTAATATGGAAAAGTAAAAAATTTAAAAAATATAAGATAATTTTAAAAACAAACTTAAATGAAGAAATAGATATAAAAGTTCTGTCAGATACCAAGACAAATAAAGCATAATTAAAACAATATTAGATAACTGAAGATAACATACAATGATGTGGTTTGGAATGAAAACAAGTTTCTGAATGGTACAGAAGAGCTAGAAACAGATTTGTTCTATGAAAGGTGCCTTTGCAAATCAGTGGCTGAACATGGACTGTTTAACACATGATAAAGAGATAAATGACTTTCAACATGGGCACAGTGTAACTAGGCCCCTTTCTTATACCATATGCAAATCAATTTTGTGTAGATTAAATGTCCAAAGATGAAAAACAAAATATTGAAACTACTAAAAATATTGGAAAAAGATTCATCATCTGGAAATAGAAAAAGAAGTACAAAGCAAGGTTTAAAACAACACTAAAATGGAGGAGATGTGCATTTAAACAAATCTAAATTAAAGTTTTAATATATACAATAATGGGCAAAATGTATAATTAAAATAGTGTGAAAACTGAGAAAAAATGACATATAAATGATACAGAATTAGTGTATTTTAAGGAAATTCTTGAAATTTATAATAGAGGCAAAGTACTCTCTAGAAAATTAAACTGGTAAATGAAACTGGGCAATGCTGAGAAGAGAAAATTCAATCAGTTAACATACATATCACAGGTATTAACTCTACTAATAATCAGAACTATAAATCATTGATTCAAAATGACAAATTTGACGATTTTATGATAACATGGATGTACTTAGAAGAAATCATATCAGCAGAAACAAATCAGAAAGAAAAAGACAGAAACCAAATGGTTTCGCCAATATATGGGATATAGGAAAAATAAACAAAAAGCCATGAGGAAAAGTCAAAACAAGCTAACAACTAAACCGAAGTAGACTACTCAGGGCAGGTGGGGAGACGGGAGGGAATGATCAGGGAGGGAAGGTGGTAGGTGATCCCCCGGGGAAAACAAAGATGTGAAATATATATATATATATATATATATAAATTTAAAAAATAAATAAAAAAAGTAAAGACAGATGGAGATCAACATCTTAAAAAACAAAGAACTATAAATCAGGAGAGCAAAATCACCTTTGTTATTCTTTGGAGGAAAAAATGTCAGCCCCTAATGACTAGGCAAAGATAAGCACAAAGGAACTGTTGCTAGCTGCATGGGAGAGTCCAACTTTTATTATCATTTTTAACAGCGTGCAACTGTATATCCACCACCTGGCAATTCAAGGTATCAGCCTTGAGGAAACTCACACAGGTATGCAACAAGGTGGGTATATGATGCTTATTTTAACTTCAGAAAAATATAAATTTTAAGTCATCCCATACCCATGAATATCTAAAAAAGACCCTCGATTCTGAGCTATGGTTGCTGTTATAATTCCAAGTGCTACCTCTCTGAGTTTTAATCACATTCATCTCTTGACCTGGGTTTTGCCTTTGATTTGGTGCAGGAAATTATGTGTCCGGCATCTTCCTCCGTGATTTTCTATGATTGCATTTGTATGTGTTCCTATGAAATATTAAATAGGAAAAATTAAGCAGAAATTAAAAATAACCAAGTCTCCATTTGGGAAGCTAATCTTAAATAGCCATCTGTGACACAAGAGTACGATGGAGTTTCTGGCTGAACAGAGAGGTTGTGATGAGAGCAGTGCAGGGGTGGAAAGAATGGGGAACTTTCAGGTGCTGAACTGTGCGGGTGGGAGTGTGTCTGATCGACAAACCAGAGACTGTGTCCATTCAATGCAAATATTTTATTCAAAAAACACATTATATCCATTTACAATATTTTTTAAAGCATATATAGCCTTTTTAGTAGAGTCCTGTTGTTTACTTTTGGGCACAAATACCATCAGACTCTTTCTTTCTTTAATGATTACATGTTAATTAAATATTCTGATTACATTGCATAGTGATTGCATATTCCCTTGCTTCAGTCTTTCCAAAGGCAGCGTTTCAGATGATCTTGAAGTAGTCTTTCATAAATTATCACTTAATAAAAGAAAAGAAGCATAGCCAATTATAATTAAGTGTTCAAGTGCTAGCAGATTTTTGTTTCCTTTAAAAAATAAGTTCTGGAAGATTTGTGCAGCATTCTATTCTGAGAAGCTGAAAAACCCTATAGCAACTGAAAAACGACATTGTTAAATAAATGAGGTGCAAAATTTGATTTACCTTAATATGGTTACAGTCTGGTGGGGAAAATCCACAATATTCTTCATCCTGTCACTTACAAATTAAAAAAGTATCCATTGTTTATTTAGCCCCTACAATGCCATAGCTGTCAGTGGAACTGCAGATGCTGTGATTGATTTAAGCTCACCCATGTTGAGGGGCATGTAAATAGTACATGCATGACACACATGCTAACATATTTCTGCCTACTCGTTGAGGACAGGCATGATGTGTGTGTTTGTGTTTTGTGTGTGTGTGTGAGATGAAATGAATTTCAGTTGATGTGAGTTACAGTTTAGGGTAACTGGTGATACTCTTTCACCTGTCTTGAATAATTTACAAACTTTCACTTACATGCAAATTTGGGACTCTTATATCAGGCAGATAATTAGGAGGAAATTTAAAACTTTCGGTAATTACTCTACTAAATCATTATTTAGGTTTTGTCATTGTATTCATTCAGTTTTGGGTCATTTAGGAAGTTAGAATAGAGGTGCCATTCAGGTTCAGGGTGAGTTTAAGCAAAATTAATTGTCTGTCTGTGGTGTATCAGGATGGTGCTGGGTCTGCTAATGAAATTTCTGCAGCATATAGTTAGCTGAGTAAATGATGTGCTGATAACTTTGGGGATTGACAACACGGAACTACTGAATATTCTAGCAGAACCTATAATCAAGTTTGTTTCATGTTGTTTGTCTTTAATTTTCACTCCTGCTTTTTGTCTTTTGTTTGTGCAGTTTAAGGAGTTAATAATGTGATTATTTTGCATTGCCAGACATAGTGTTTTTGTGTTGGAATTGAAGATGTAAAAGTGAGCAGCAGAGAATGAGGCACATAATACCCTGGAGGCTGTGGTTTGGATGCTTATGAATCTTGGTTCATTCATAACCAAATGCATAGACCTTGTCTAAAGTATTAACCTTCCTGAGACTGAGTTTCCATAACCATATAATGGGTATATTTTAATGTTTATTTATACCATGATAGTCTACGTGAAGATGACAGAAGATGGCTCATGACATTAAGCACTTTGGAGGGGTTGCCTTATCTTAAACATTATTA